>ML790039.1:87186-125619 GCA_009831015.1 Picea engelmannii | reverse complement strand
TAGAGGAGGAATCTTCTAGAAGTAGAACCTTCTAAGAAGTCCTCTTATATTTATTATATCTAATTACCCATTTATTATATCTAACTACCATAGTGGGCCTTATTTAATAATATAGTGGACCTAGTCCACCTTACATTGAATGAACTCCACTATTATTACTATGGGCCCTCTGGGCCCCCCCACTACCTCTCTATCTACCTTACATATGCCCATGGGATCGGCATGGGGCAACCCTTCCCAAATTCATCCTAATGTAATTCATGCCCAACCATCTACGTCCTATTTTGGGAATCAGCCGATGATGTCTCCTCAAACGCAAATTCTGTACGCTATTCATGGGAATGGTTTTTACCAGAACCCCGACCAGCAACCCAACTTTTCCTGGAAAATTGGTGCCATTCAAACTCTAGGCCCCTTTTTCCATGGTTATCATCAACAACAACCAAAACTACCTTTCTTGGCAAACTTACATTTGCAAGATTTGACAAGGTTGTTGAATGACCCCATCTATCATGATCCACATTGGCCCCCTATGCCGACGAAATTGCCTTCGGACATACCAAAGTTCGAAGCCAAGCCTAATGAAGATCCAGGGGATCATGTGACCACCTTCCATCTTTGGTGCTCATCTAATTCATTGAAATACGACTCCATACAATTGCGATTGTTTCAACACACTCTCATTGGGAGTGCTACGAAATGGTACATCAAGCTTGATCACTCGAGATATTCTTCCTTCGGTGAATTGGCAATAGAATTCCTAAACCATTTCTAATTACCTGTGAGATATGACGTTGGCATAGAATTGCTGGCCAATTTCGAACAGACAAAAGCAGACCATATCTTTGATCACATCCAAGAATGGAGATGTCGAAAGAGTTTGATTAAGGTACTAGTCCCACCAGCATTCCTTCTTGAGTGGTTCCTTAAGTCTATCCAAAGACGTTGCAATGTCAGGAGTGTTTTTCGAAGAATATGCCATCATGAGAGCTCAATATATTGAGCTCATCTAATCTCATTCTGGTTTACTGTATGAGATTTTTCCGGATGCACCACGATCCATAATTGATAAGACCAGACAGAGAGCTAGACCAAATTCTGATGGTATTGTAGGTTCAGTACAAACTAAGCCCACTGAACAACTGACAAAAAAATTGTAGCAATTATCTATACAACACACAACGGCCAGCCAAACTATTGTTTCGGTTGTCCCCCCTACCCAAACGTCGGATGTACATAGTGTGCAATCGAAAAATCCGAAGGCCACCCAACAGCCTGATAGAAAGAAAAAACAACGTAAGAAGGGTAAGGGGGATAAGAAAACCACTAATAATGCTGGCAGGGGAAACACTGAGAAACAAAAGGTGAAGTATCCATGTAACCTGTGCGTGGAAGACCACCCGACCCACCAGTGCCCTCGGCTTGTAGAGGCCCAAAAGTTTGTGTCACAGCAATAGCCTGCTGTGTTAACGAATCCATTCCAACATGGGAAAAACCTAACCCAAGCCTCTACAAGCGCGAAAGGGGGAGTCAAGGACCCTCTCCTTATTCGAACAATCCTGCATCCACGAATGTGTATATGATGAAAGGTGATGCTTTTATATCGACTAGAGAACATGACTATAGTAAGCCAAGCACCTCTGAGAAAGGCAAAGAAGCTGAAATCCCATCTCTTCCTCTCCAGATCGAGAAGACTTTGGGTGAAACAATGACATGCATCCCAAAAGGTGCGTTCAAGAAATATTCTCACAACCCAAACACAAGGGTCACTCAGAACTATTCTGTGGTGGATGATTTATCTCAAACCCCTTGTATGATGTCCGCTTTGGAGGTCCTCCAGAGCTACCCTTCCCAGAGGAAAGCTTTGTTAGCTTCTTTAGGATCTTCTGAGACTTGAAATCCGGGTACAATCATGCTAGATAGAGCCGAATTAAAACCTCGTCTCCCTTACCACGTAGCATTTCAAATAGTAGTAGCTTACCCCATGAAAAATTTTACTTGGAACATTTTCCACACGGTGGTTGATGAGGGCGCCTCGACATGCGTCATGTCATTGGCATGTTGGAAGGCCATTGGCCAGCCCGTTTTGTCTCTGTTACCTACTCTTCTTACGTCTTTCGACATTCATTCGTTCCGACCACATGGCATCATCCCCTCTTTCCCCGTGTAGTTAGGAGGGAAGACCGTGTGGGTCGAGGTAGAAGTAGTCGATGCATCCCTCAACTACAATCTCTTGTTAGGTAGGAGTTGGACCTATGTCATGCAAGCAGTGGTTCCTACAGTTTTTCGGGTCTTGTTGTTTCCACACAAGGGACGGATAGTGACCATTGATCAATTGTCCTTCTCTAGACCTGACCCTTCATTCGGGGCATCCGTGGTCCCAATGATTGGCAATCCACAACCGGGTGTCATCAACGTAGGGTTTGGTTTGTGACCATCTTTGATGGGTACTTTCGATTACCCGCCTCCTCAAGGAGATGTCAATTTCGTATCAGACCACCATACGGTTGAGATTTTCCAAGTTTCGTCATTTCGCACGACTTACTTCAATGACCCGTGGATTCTTCCTTCCCCATTGGCCACGATGGAAGGGACATGGCACCATGGTATGTCCATGCCCTTGTCCATGACAGACACAGTGTACTCTTTATTCCAGCAAGCTTCAACCGACATTAATCTAACTCCTACACAAGATTTAGATCCGATCCTAGAGGCTATTTGGGCTCAAGGTTCCCTCGCTGATACCAATTCATTAGACTTAGTCTTTTCTTTAGACAAAGCAATCATTGAAGCAATGACTAGTCCGAACAAACCCTGGGACGATCTCCATCACAAATCTTACTTCCTCCTAGAGTTAAGCAGAATCGAAGCAGGGGAATTCACCTTGACTATGACTGGAGCTAGGTCTTGTCCTATCAATCCATTGGCTACACATGAGGTTTATGTCGAAGGTAATATGCAAACTATCATTGAAACTATACCGATTAATATCTCCAAAACCCCTGACGTCGTGGAAAATGTTTTCGTTGGAGCTGATTGTTCCCCTAAAGAGATTCAAATCTACACAGACTTATTTAAATGATTTCACGATGTTTTTGCTTGGTCTTATAAGGAAATTCCAGGCATTGATCCAAAAATAGTCGAACATGAAATCACAACTTATCCGAAAGCCAAGCTAGTTCAGCAGAAGCTTCGTCCAGTTAATGTCAGGAAAGTAGTAGCCCTTAAGGTTGAAGTCGATAAACTTCTCAAAGATGGTTTTATCTATCCTATCCATTTGACCCAATGGGTATCAAATTCTGTGCCGATCAACAAGAAACAGGGCATGATTCGCATATGTACGGACTTCCATGATTTGAACAAGGCCTGTCCAAAAGATAATTTTCCCACACCATTCATTAACCAGATCATTCATGAATGTGTGGGTTGTGAGGCCTTTTCTTTCATGGATGGTTTTTCAAAATATAATCAGATACAAATCAAACCCAAAGACCAACACAAAACTGCATTCATTTTTCCATGGGGTAAATTTTCCTATTGTAAGATGCCTTTTGGTCTCAAAAATGCTAGAGCTACCTTCCAATGGGCCATGTCTTTTGCTTTCTATGATATCAAGCATATAGTCGAAGCCTATTTAGATGATTTAGCATCACGATCTCGCAAGAGAACAGATCATCCCACACACCTTCGATTTATCTTTGAGCGATGTCGCTACTTCCGGATTCGCTTGAATCCAAACAAATGCATATTTTGCGTAACATCAAGACATTTTTTATATTTCATAGTGTCAACAATAGGGATCATGGTCGATCCTCTCAAGTTTGAGGCAATAATCCAGTTGTCTTCCCCATGCACAATCCTTCAACTTCAGAGTCTACAAGGAAAGGAATTTTTTTTTAGGTGTTTCATCGCCAACTATTCCAAGATCACAAAGGGCTTTATGCACTTACTGAAGAAAGACATTCCTTTTCATTGGGACGATGCCACTCAACGCTCCTTCGAAGCATTGAAACATGCTCTCACAACTGCCCCTCTACTTCGGCCACCTAATTATAACAAAGATTTCTTATTATACTTGGTTGTAGCAGAGTCAACCATCGGCATGGTCTTAGCTCAGGAAGATGATTTTCTCTCTGAATATGTGATCTATTACCTGAGCTGAGGCCTTGTCGAGCTAGAGCTCAATTATTCTCATATCAAAAAATTTGCGTTGGCAGCAATCCATGCTGTCCAACGATTCTGTCATTATGTTTTATTTCGCAAGATCACCATCATTTCCATTGTGAATCCATTTCAATACGTGTTGACACGATGGGTAATCAGTAGAAAGATCAGTATATGGATAGTCATCCTCCAGGAATTTGACTTAGATTTTGTTTCGGCAAAATCCAAAAAGTCACTGGTCTTCGCAGAACTTATTTCAGAACTTCCAGTCGATTCAGGTAATGTTGTGCCTGAAGAATCACCTATTCGAGGAGATATGTTTCTAATATCATCTTCAGACCTCTGGTGAGGAGATATTATTGTCTATCTCCAGAATTCAAAGTGCCCCACCTCTGCTTCTCATGATGAACGTCGCCGTATATGTCATCAGGCCAAGAATTATCTCATCCTCGAGGACACTCTCTATCGTCAAGGTGTAGATTGCATTCTTCATTGATGCCTCACTCACGAAGAAGCGGAAATCGTGCTTAATGATTTCCATACTGGAGCATGTGGCAGTCATTTGTCTGGGTTGGAAACAACCTAAAATATTTTACAAGCGGGTTACTTCTGGCCGACACTAATCAAAGATTGTATCGAATCGGTCAAGAAGTGCCACCCATGTTAGATATTCTCTCGAAATATGAGGGCACATCCAACTCCCATTTTTCCTATCATCACAGTTTGTCCCTTCACCAAGTGGGGGATTGATTACACTACATGCAACCTTCCTTCAGCAAGGGGGCACCGTTATATCATTGTAGCCGTAGACTAATTCACGAAGTGGGTCGAAGCTATGCCAACGTTTAAATATGATGGAGAGACTGCAACTCTCTTTTTGTTCAACCAGATAATCCCAAGGTTCGGTGTCCCAAGAGAGATTGTCACTGACCATGGTAGTAAATTTTAGAACCAAATGATGACTGAATTAACATCAAATCTTGGGTTACGGCAAGAACATTCGTCACCCTACTGTCCCCAAGCAAATGGTCAGATGGAAGTTGTAAATAAATCTCTTAAGACCATCTTACAGCGAATGATCAATTCAGCCAAGTCAAATTGGCATTTGATGTTATACTTGGCATTATGGGCTTATCGAACATCTGTTAAGACTGCAACCGGTTTCTCACCTTTTCAACTCGTTTACGGGCTAGAAGCAGTCTTGCCTATAGAATGTCAGATCATGTCCCTAAAGTTGGTAGTACAATTACTTCCAGACACTTCTCCACCTGAAGAGCGGTTATTATACCTTGAGCAGCTCAATGAGCAGCGTCATGACTTGGCCCTGGCCAACGAGGCTCACAAACAAAAATTCAAGTGTCAGTATGATCGGTCTATTCATCCTCAGATTTTATCTGAAGGTGACCTTGTCCTGGTCTATGACCAGGATAAGGACTCCCTGGGTGCAGGCAAATTCAAACCCATGTGGTTCAGACCTTTTATCGTAAAAGAGATTCTAAAAAAGGGCGCTTATCGTCTGGTAGACTTTGAGGGAAACTCTTTGGCAGAGCCTAGAAATGGGCTCTACCTCAAGAAGTATTACTCATAGGTAGGTCACCTTGGGTAACTTTTTGCAACATATGTATAGTCTTTGTACTATTACTTTATCGTTTCTTTTGGTTTTATGGACGTGTCATTTTTTATGTTATATTTTGTCACTGTGGCATATGTCAAGTGAATCAGAGGTGTTTGTTGGGTACGCAGACAGTGCTATCCGGCACACTCGGAGGCTTGCCTCCGCAACTTGGGTAATTTTTACACCTCAGGGCCAGTTATTATCTTCAGGAGGTATATGTTTAGGTGACACCACAAACAATGTCGCTGAATACAACGTAGTTATTGAGTTGCTTCGTGACACCTTGTCATTTGGTATCTCTCATCTCTGGGTTTATTTAGACACTCAGTTGGTTGTGTCTCAGTTAAATAGAGTCTACTGTGTTCATGATCCTACTTTACATGGACGATTCCTTAGGGTACGTCTCTTAGAACGAAGCTTTGATTATATTACATATTTTCATGCTCCTAGGAGATTAAACCAAGTCACAGATACTCTAGCTAATCAAATCTTAGATTGGCATCTCGCACACATATAAAAAAGACATACACATAAACATGTAAATACATTTTTAAAGGAAAAAATAATCCATAAGACATAAAAAGACATAAAAAACCATATATAATATCAAAATCATCAGAGTACATAGGTGGGTGCATGTGCCTAAAAATTACAACCAGTAACGATTCATGGGGATTATTCCCTCAAAAAATATATACAAGTAGTGCCCTCAGCATGTGAAAAGTCTAGCCTAACTAAGGACGAGGCCTGTGGGCCCTGTTGTAATAATCAACGGTGTTTTCAAAATGTCAAAAAAGTCGGACCCATGTCCGTGGTGCCCCCACTACATGAGGTTGCATAGATGGCGACAGATCCTCAATCTCTACCATGGGGACTATGCGAGTGAGCGAGGTAAAATTTCACTCTACTCGTCTCAGAACCCTCTCAGCTTCACCGACTGGAAGCTCTCCTACTGTTGTTGGTCCCCCTACGGTGGTGGGTGCGACCCCTGGCCGAGGACATCACTTGTTCCTCGCATAATCTGCTAGTCCCACATCTGCACATAATAGACACATATTTGTCAAATGCTCTGGTATAAAAAACAACATAAAAACTACATATGTTTAACAAAAAAAAAAAACAAACAAACGATGCAAACTTACCCATCTCTCCTCACTCCTTGCCAGGGGGTACTGGTATCTCAGGATCTCTCGAGAAGTCAATCCTAGCATAAGGAAAATCCTCTATGACTGGGATCTATCGCACCAACCAAGCAAAAAAGTCATCATCAAAGGACTCATTGGTCCTTCCTCCCCCCTGTTGTGGCAGCAACATTGTCCATATGCATATCGCGGGAAGAGAGGCCTGATGCCCCTGTACCACCTCTCAAGGGCTGAAGTTGAGCACTCTTTCAAAGAAGAAAGAGAAAAGAATCGTTCCAAACCTGAAGTTCCTCTGATTTTGTAATCGAAAGTCTGTTAGCTTCCTCTTCATACAGTCCAATAATGTGGTGCTCCAATCAAAAATTTGTGCATCTAAGCATTGAACTGCATAGTTCATCTGTGCATGGGAAGCCTAATGAAAAGAGGTAGACACTGCAATCCACTCGATAAGAAACACTATCACCTGCAGTGCTAAGTCTAAGATCTTACTTATTGGCACTTGCGAGCTCATCCTGTCTATACTTGCCTCACAATAGAGTCCAATCAACTCCGATATGTTGTGAGGCCCCGAGGGAAACATACAAAATTTGACTGGTTCCCCTCACTGAGAGAGGCCATTCAAAAAGTATATGTCCTTGGTATTTGGCATGAGTGATTGCCCCTCCAGCAGAAAGGCCTCTGCGTCGGGATGCCAATAATCAACCAAAGCATTCAATAGCCTAGGTTGTGCTCGCATGAAAGGACATAGGAAGAATTTTAGCAACCCACATTTCATTAAGGAAGCAATAGCATTGGGGTCCTCCCCAACCAATGCACTAACATCCTCATGCTCTCTTTCTCCCCAGTGAACATACATCCTGCAAAAAACGAAGTTCAGGAGGGTTAACCCTTGTTTTTTTAAGTTTTTTCCATTAAATAAAGGGTCCATGTGGGTTGTAATGATGACAGTCGCATGTACACGTGTGCAGTTTTTCCTCTACCCGAGTGTACACGCGGGCTGTCATAGGAAAGCCCACGTGGACCTAGGGCCGACCTTTTGAGGGTCGATGCCCCCCCAAAAAATGAAACTAAATGCACAAAGAAATATTTAAATTGCAAGAAGAGAGAGTTTATACTTACTTGGTCCAAGCAGATGGTTGTTTCTTCCAGCGAAGTTCTCAGAATCAACTCTTTTCACAAAGGGGCAGTTTTGGCCTTTAGTCAGTTTCTAAATTAACAATGGTGATAATGAGCTGCCAGCTTCTATTTATAGAGTTTTTTGGCCCTTTTTTGTCAATTTTCAGACCCTTTTGTCATTTTTTCTAAACTGAAAATCATTTAGCATGGTTCAGGAGTTGTCTTTGGATTGTCATGAGAAGTGTTACTTTGGGCATTTGGAAACGTTTTGGAGATTTGGGTCGCTTTGAAGGTCATTTGGTAAAAAGTCAATTTTACAACTCGTTGCATTTAAGTTAGGATTCCACCTTTACTTCCTGCATCTTGTTGTCCTTTCCGCCTTGTCATAGGATTGATCCCACTGAATTGCGACATGGAACCATCATTACTTCTTTAGGAGTGTATTAATTTCATGGTAAATCCTACCTTAACATGGATTCCCTAGGTAGATCCTAGTTGCATGATGGTTTCCATGTTCTCACTAATGACTATAGGCCTGGGAGTCCCTTTTAGGTTTCCCTGATTACAAGTTTGAGCCTCATTTGCACGATTCCTTATCACTCTTGACCTCACCCTCAGGAATCCCACAAACATAACGGGTCTTCTTTTAAGCCCTTTTCAGACCCTCTAAACATGAAAATATTGTCGAGGGATCTTGTGGCCTTTCACGCTCACTAAACTGGAATTTAAAGTCACGTCTGTCCGACGGTAGTTTACCCCTTTTTCAGTTTGGATGGTCAACTGTACGAACAAAGGTATACTCTAGAGGCCTTGTTTCTCTAGAAGAGTACTCTCAGGTATAATTTTAACCCTTTTCAGGCCCGAGGGACTAAATTTTCGAAAAAGGAACCCCCACAGAGTCCATAGTTAAGCTCTTTTCAAACTCCCTAAAATTGAAAAGATCGTCGAGTGACCTTATTCTTTCACACTAGTTAAAATGGTCCAGAAGAACATTCCTAACGGAGTCCATAGTTAATCTTTTTTTAGACTCCTTAAAAGTAAAAAAATTGTCGAGTGATCTTGTCTTTATCACACTCATTAAAATGGTTTTGATTAGATGTCTTATTGGTGCTAGTTTACCCCTTTTTCGAACCAACTAGACTACCTTTGAAAAAGGTACCCCATCGAAGTCTCCTTTTACGTTTTTTCATAATCTATAAATATGAAAAATTGTCGAGCTTACCTTCTCTGGGTTCATTAAAGTTACATTGAAGGATGTTACCATTATGTGTTTTGTTAACCGCGTTTGCATACCTGCGTCTTTGGCCTAATGTCGGCTCCATGTTGCTCTCAACTAAACCATCTGAAGCATGTCTTATACACAAGCCCTGTAGCACTTTGTCTCTGTGTCTTGACACCTTTGGCACCTGGAGGATTTTTCCCGAGTGTCTTTTTCCTGCATATGTCCCTTTTCCCTGAGCATCCCTGTGTTCCGTGTGCTTGGAACTAGTATGTTTGCGATACTCGATCCTCCTTTGTAACGTAGAATTCTTTTATTCTTTTTCCAAAATTATTGAAAAAGACAGAAAAATGAAATATACCCCAAAAAGAGGAAGGGAAAAGTATTTTCTTTTTATTGGCAGCACAATGAGTTTCCCTTGGACAAAGAACATCCTTCCATTTTTTCTTCAATCTCTTGGATTTAATATGACCTTAGGAAGTTGTTCTCGCTACATAGAGCTATGTCCTCCTCCGTTTGGTTATTCTTCAAAACATATGGAGAGTTTGTGTCGCCTCCTACCTCGTGAAATTATGTCAATGCTATGTTGCATGAGTCTCATCATTTGGCATTCTATTGTCCAAGAGAAGTTTTTACCAAGCCTGATTCATCCCCTCTGCAGTTTGTCTCTTTCCCTCATGCCCGACCATCGCGAGAGTCCAATCAAGTCTTTGTTCGAAATCAATGATGCCTTTAGTCTGATCATCAAGATTCTCTATTCCATGACTGATGAGCCATCGAAGACCTCTGGGTAGTGAAGTCGTACACTCATATTACACTCCTACCCAAGTTTTGAAGATTTTGAAGTTGTTACTCGAGCTCTGAAGACCTCATCTCCATCAATCAGGCCTTATCAGCTTCTAGAAGATGGATACTATACATGTATATCTTTTTTTATTTTGAGATGTAGATCCATTGTGTATTTCTCACGGCTACACTTTATATAGTTATATGACATGGATCTACAGTGTATTTGATTGGTATCCATGATTGTATTTCATCCCGAGCATGGGTATGCCCACCTCGGTGAGACATTTTTATTTTGCAGATGGCACCTCCCGAATTTTGGTTCCTAGGCTCACCGGTTTGGTACATTGATAAAGATTGATAATGTATTTCGGCCATCAGATTCTCTTCTGACCTCACACATTAGGGGGCATCTGTTATAACCCTAATTTTCACCAGACATACTTACCTAGAATCAGGCCATCTCAGATTCCTTCTTTGCCAAAACACTATTGAACAACTCTTCTTAAAAAAACCCTTTATAAAGGCCCACGCACCCTGCTCCATTACTACACGTGTGTACATGCTATCTTCTCCAATATAGCCCACGTGTACCTACAAAAGCATGGAAAAAAGGAAAGTTGTTGACAGAACACACAGCTTTGGGCAAGTTAACTAAACCTTTTGGCCATGCATGGCCGGTCATTCGACCAAATACCTAGCTTCTTCTAGCCTATAAAAAAAGGGGTAAGGGACCCATTTGAAAAAAGAAAAATCATAGTAAAGAGACTATACCCAATTGATCATTCCCCTTGTCCCAACCTTTAGCCATCCTTGTGCAAAGAGAAGTATAGAGAAAGGCAGTTGGAGGACAGTTGAAGAGGAGCCCAGGACCAAGTTTGTGGAGCATTGGTCGGCTTCATCATTGTAAGTTGCTTTAGTGAAGTTAATAATAAAGAAGTACTTTTCCCCTCCCACCATATGAGGTTTTCATTGTTTATTGCGTACATGTTGATTAAATCTCTAACCCATTAATCTATAGATCAAATGCATGTGGAGTTCTTTGTTTTTCTTTTGTGAATGCAGTTCATCTATCGGAGGAGAGTTGCAGTGCGACCAAGTGTGAAGAGAGATTGATATCAAATGCCTGAAATAAGGTATGTTCAAATGATCATTTTAACTACGTATTTCCTTAACAATAATGGGGATTAGGTTCGGGATGACGGTAAAAAGTAGGAATCTTTAGGTCTTTTCTTCATGCATGATAAAACCCTAAGTGCTAGTCCATAGAGGGATTTCCCACTCACAACATATGGGACTTTCCTTCCGATAGAAGTTTGGCTCAGCAGGAAATTGGTATTCCTTATGGGCTTACAACACTGTCATATCCAAGACCCCTTTGCTTCCTTCACTTTCAAATTCAATCAGCCAAACAAATTGTTAGTTTCCCATGCACATATATTTTCATTGCACCTTTATAATGTCATCACAAACAATTCTTAAATTGTGCATGCTAACAGTCAAAACACTTTTATCTATTTGATGATACAAGAAAAAGGAAATTTCATTCCTTACACATGCATCAATTCATTATATCAACTTTTCAAAATGAAATTCAGAGACCAATTGACTTTAATGAATGTGCCAACATTCATGGCCACATTCATACCCAATGCACCCTTGCATCGGTTTCAGGTTATCACTTTTCAGGTTAGGCACTCTTTCCAAGGTGTGTTTGAATTCAACCAACTTATTATCATATGGACTCTTTGTCCATATTTATTATTTTAGCAGAACCATATTTTCTTCTTTGAATCGATCAAAGCCCTAATATCTTCATTCATGAAACTCCAGGTTTCACATGAATTCCTTTAAGCATTCCTTTGACATCCATATAATGTACTCAAAATTTTCTGAAGGTCCTCCTTCCTCAATGGAGGGTTCATTGTATTCCCTTCATGCAAACATGCACTTCCTCGAAGAAATTCCATGCAATGTGCTAGCTATGAGAACCTTCATTCCCATAGAACCAGTCCTCACAACCATAGTCTAAGGCAGAGTATTAAACTCTATCTTCCTTGACTAGCCTGGAGGAACTCCGTTTTCTCTCCATGTGACCGAGAGCTATGACCTCAGCTTTATTCTTTTCAGGTGCTATCCCTTCGGCTCCCATGTTCAGGTGCTATGATCCTGGCTAAACCCCTTGTCTTAAAATCGATGGTGTAGATTCGTTTTTCCCTGGATCCAATATCTGTAAGGGATTATGAAACCTCAACTAGCTCGTGATTTAATTCTCCTTCCGACCTCCGCAGTGAATATGGGTCGTCCGATCTACGATCGGATACTAAACTTAAAACAACATTATATTGAATTTAAATTATGGGTATAGGTTTTGACGTTAACACATGTGTATATGCAATCTCTGCAATGATCGTGGGTCGCCGATCATAGACCTTGATCAATTTTAACCACACTATTTATAGATAATAATAATGCCAAAATAGAAGTGTTTGATCGAGAATTTAGATTGAGAATATAGCTTATATGTGATAAATTCAATCACAAAACCCAATCACAGTATGAGTTTTACACGACATTAACGTGTGGGTTCCTTGCAGGTTCGCCCATCGATCATTCATGGATCGACGGTTCCCAACAATTGTGGAATCCCAATATGCTCTCTCTTTTATTAGAGATTTCAATCTCCGCAAATCCAAAAAGTCTTCACCCAACTCTTTTAATCGTGGTTGTTGATTCTCCACCCCGATGAGATCAACGACATTGGTTGATCGTGGTCTGTGCATTATCATGTCCATTAATTCCACCTTCGCTCTCCACAATGATCCCTGGTCGTTGATCTAATCGAATGACTGGTGTTTGATCCGTTAACTCCAGTGGATAGTGAAGTCAATTTGACAACTATGATTGGTCTTCCCTTCGATGAGTGGCTCACATTCATCTCCCCTGTCAGGTTCTTCAGTATCCTAATTCTATCAAGGTTTTCTTCCTAAATCATACTCTACTTGGGTATCTGAGGCATACATCTGCCTTTTCTTAATATGGCCTCAACGAAGCCTATTCAATCAAATGTACTCATTTATTCATTCATTAGTATTCTATTCACTACATGATGCTTTCAAAAATGTAATCCAGGATTCTTATATATATATATAGGCTTGTAGCTCACTACTTAGTTCTCAGTAGTTATTAAGGTTGTGACTCTGACCTCATGAAAGATTTTTCACATAGTTATTACACAGGAAACTCCCTTACCATGAAAATTCCTTAGTGCACATCCATCACTATCTGTGATGGCTTCAGCCTTGAGTTAGATTTAGTTGTTTACCAAATACTCCCTAAGGAATATAAGCATGCATATTTGTCATGCACCCAAATTATGTATCCATACATATTCTGGTTTTGTTAACTTACATCCATGATGTACTTAACCATATGCATAATAAAAAGTCTGTGTGTAGCTGCCATGGGTATATTTCACAACCTACATATATCTCTATTCTAAAATTACTCAACTCATGATTGTTCAAAATCATTCTTATGTGATCCTCAAGGCATAATCATTTCCCTCTTATCCTGACAACAAAACATCCTTTCTCATTTACTCTTTCATTTATTTATACTCATCTTTCTTGAGGGAATGGAACGCATTCCCCTTAATATATCACTCAAAACAAAACTTTCATGACTCTTAAAAAATGGAGTCAACCATGCATCCATGGTATTCACTTAATATTGGCAAGTGAAATTCTTGCCTTACATATCACTCATCAAGGCAGTCATACTGTGCCTTTAGTTTACATATATCCTTACATCATACATGTGCATCACTTTCACGTTTAATATCATTCATACCTAATGGGTATTACTATCAGGCTTCATATCAAGAAGCTTCACAATACATTAAATCCATGCATTCAAGGATAAACACCCACAAACCGAACCAAACATTCATCATGCAAGCTCATTGCTTGCACCCTTTCCATGTCATGCATGCACATGGGCATCTCAAACTTCCAGATCCTTCTCCAAGGATATTGATTCCATTCTTATGACAAGCCTCGTAGGGATACTCAACACTAATCTTCCCTCTCAGTTCAGAGCTTGCAGTCATTCACATGACATCCACATGGAAGTTGAATCAGACATAGTCATAACTAGTTTCCCTTTTCATACGATAATAGCTAGTAGGAAAACACTCTTGTATCAACCTTCCTGGAACATTACCCAACTTATAAATACAATCTGGGAAATTATAACTATGCCCAAGGTAATAGAATTAGTCAAAATAGCTTCCAACTATATCTATATGGCTACCATCCACCACTAGATGTCAATATGACCCATTGGGCTTCTAGAAGTGTCCCAACACTTCCTTTACCACATACATGACCAACATTTAGTCAACCATTTTATCTTAATTTTAACAATTTAATGTATATTACCATTTGGACTATTCCCTTGAAGCCCAAATGAAATTTTGAATTATGTTACTTACTAAGTATCCTAGTTCAGAAATCCAGAGTACCTTTAGGTCAATATCAGTATTGACCATTACACCTAGAATTCCTCCTTTTGTTCAGCACAACCAAGGATGGAGGCCACTCTTCTCCTCCCATGAGAACTCTGGAAGATCAGTTTCCTATCCACCAAGCAAGGGAGGCTGTGGTGATTTCTCACTCAATCACTCTATTTTCTACAACTTTGTTTATCAACTTGATTAGAAAAACCGTGTCCAACAATTCATGTACCCAGAAGAAAAATTTGTTTCTCTGTCCAATTTGAAACCTGAGAGTTGTGCATGCTCTCCCTTTTCAAGGAATGGTCACCAGAATCATTCCTCTGATCGTGAGGAGTTATACACCTATACTAGGTTTAACCCTTCATTAAAGAAGTAATCATTATTGCTACAAATCCTCTCCATCCGTTATCATTGCTATTTTAGTTTAAATATGAGTGTTCTTCAGCATAATCCCATTCCTATAGGATCAGCTACCATTTCCCAAGATATTCTAGGCTTTCTTTTCCACATAATAGCATGATTCAATATCATTGGGAAAAATCCCAACTGTGTTTTAAATCTGCTTCCTTCTACTCAAGGAACTTATGCAGATGATTTATGTTTGACAATAACATTCTCCACAGGCCCATCTTTAGACTTGGTAACTAAATCCTATGATTGTACAATAGCACATACAATTTCACAGTGAAGTCAACTTCTTTATTTAGGGACACTAGTAACATACAGTTCCAATTTCCCAAAACATCTATCAACAATAAAGAATCACATTCCTCTCTTCAGTGGAGGTTTTCTATGCCTCTTAGGAATGTGGTAATATAGGGTGTTACCCCTTAAATTAATCTAGAAATATTTTCATATGACTCGTGCATGAGCCCAAGCAGGCCAAGTGTTGTAACCATGCTCTGATACCAATTTGTAACACACCCACGGTGGGGACTCAAATTTTCACTCTTCTTAGGAGAATCAATACCCTCATTTGGGGTCTCTATTCCATTCTTCTCTTCCAAATATTTATAGCCATGATCTCCATGCTCCAAAATGAGCTCAGAGCTGGCAGATATCCTCTCCCAAGTTCTTTAGGTTCTTTCATCCCCCTATACTTCCATATGACCATAGGCACGCCAAGACAACAGGTGCGAAGACGACCACCACGCGAATCCTCTGAATTTCATGATCCGATGTCATGTGTCCTCAGGGATTTCGACAGCCCTGATTTACTTCGAGACTTCGACATTCAGGAGTTTCAAACATTCCTACACCTTTTACCTCTAAATTAATCCATACCTAGAGTTACATATCGAGTGCCACACATCCATCTAAATCAACAGCTCAGATCCACTTCGGGACTTTGGCGTTCGGGAGTCCCGGATGCTCACACCACCTTTTCTCCTGGAGTGTTTTCTTCCGAAGTGAAGGATCATGCACCACGTGTCCCTCTCATTCAACGGTGGGGATCCACTTCAGGCATCCCTCTACTCCGCGTTTCTTTCTCCCCACTTCTGAAGTACGTGATATGATGACGTGTGTCTCTCGTAGATCAACGAATATAAATTACTTTGGCTCTTCGGGCTTTGGTATTTTCAGCCTCTCCCCACTCACTTTATCCTGGAGTGATTTCACCTGAATTCGAAGATCTGTCGACACATGTCTCTCTCAAATCAACGGTCATGGTTTACTTCGGGAGTTCTCAACTTGTGTGACCCCACTTTCCTCTGAAGTGGCTATCTCTCGAAATGGAAGATCTACTGACACCTATCCTCAACTGATGGATGACTCATATGAACTCTGGATCTCCTACCTTCGAGAGTTCTTGTTCAACACATCCCATTTCTCCCTGAGTGATTTCACCCAAAGTGAAGGATCTGACGACACCTCTCCCTTTGTCTTGGATGGATCAGATCTTCTTCGGCTCTTCAGCTCGTAACTTCCGTTCAAGGGTCCTTTGGATCCCATTGTGTGCCACTCTGAGAGGGACACCTGGAAACCCCATCACTCAACACATGGGCTCCCACAGGATCTTGATGTTGATACTCGCGTCCCCATGATTGAACAGTTGTGAGGGATCCCAAAGGATCCTTATATCCATGGTCCACATCAACTTCAGGACTTTGAGGGTTTTGGTGCTACCAAACCTCTATCCTCCTGAAGTTGTCAATGACTGACTGAATATATTGTATATCCAACAGTCGGGATAGTTCCCCGGGCATCCTCAGATATACGACCCATATTAACTTCAGGACTTTAGGGGGTTTCACCTCCTGTGCAATGAATATGCTCAATTCATCGGAAATTCTGAAGGGTTCTAAGGGTTAACACCCACATTCTTTCTCCATACCCGATGATCATGAAGAACTTCATCTTATCCCAAACTAATCTTATCCATCCGTCTTCCAAACAAAAGGATCTCTCCTTTCGGGACTTAAATCTCTCTTTCCTACCTGAGCTTTTCCAGCTCCTTAAGTACCTAGGTAACTTGTGCTAATTCTCCTGAACTTAACACTTACATAAATCCTCTGCACACCTCTTGTGCTCATCTATCAACTCTATAACTAAAGGGGTTCTCGATCCCTGCACGCCTCGTAGAGGTTATGTGTACACATGAACTACCTCTCCTGCTCTTTGATCGATCCCTTCCTTCAGAACGATTGGGAGTGTCGGCATGCACACGTGAGGCTATACCCAAATCCAATGAATTCACAGTTCATTTATTTTAACTTGAGCCACCACAAGGCTCAGGAATTTACATGTACAGGCCAGAGAATTTCTTATTTTCTTAAATACACAATTAGGCAGAATTGAAGGGATACAGTATAAATCATTAAGGAAACATATCCATCACTGCAACATTCATAGGATATCCAACTTTAATTTGTAGTTATCACTTAAATACACAAGATATGTGATTACTTATCTATTACAGGTGGTAGCCAACTAACTGATTTTGGGTGTTCATCCTTCCACCCAACCATAGGTTCAGAGGAATTCATTATTAGCACTCTGGCCACCCCCGTGCCAAGCCATGATATCACCATGGAATTTATGCCAATTCTCACCGATCCTTTCTCTTTCTCATCTTTTGTAAGGTTTATCATATTCTTCCTTAGCATCAATCTCACGGCCTTCCGCTTAGGTTCCATTCTCTGCATACTCTCAGAGATTTCTCTCTCGGTCACGGATTTGATGAGATTTATCAGATGATTTCTCCACATCAAGCTCGTGGCCCTCTGCTCGTTATCTACTATAATGTTTCTCACATTATCCACTCTCCTCTTTACATTCCCTCACATGCCTTGCACACAAATCCCTCCTATCTTGTTCCTTCTATCAGAAAGAAACTCGGGTCAGCCTGGTCTGCTAGACCTAGTGGTACTTCGGGTTGACATTCTGCAACTAGACCAGGCTTCCATTCATGGGGGTGGTTGATAATTCAACCACTGGTCCTTTCTTAATTAAATGATTTCTCTCCTTGGGATCTGAAGGAGGTTTATTATCCTCATCAAAGGGAAATTTGGGGTTATTTGATATAATGAACCCTCTCTTATAGTTTTCACATTCTTTCCTATAGTGATATCATGGCGAATACTTTCAAGGATTCACCCCCACAGTCAGTTATTGGTAACTCAAACAATAATACATTTACATTTTTCCCATTCCAAAACATGGTAACCCTAATTAATGATTAATTACAAGTTGGGGGAAACATGGGTGTTATAGAACTCCAGTTCACGCTGCTAGAAATTTTGATCCTAGCACTCATGGTCCTAGTCATACTCTTTGGAGAACTTCTTCGGGACAAGATATTTTTTATAAACTGGGAATGATTAATTTATGATCAAGAGATTCTAATCAACCTATGGCATCACAAACACCTGCGACCTACACTATGTATACAATACCATTAGATCATTTTACTTGCACAACCAGTAATCTCGTCACAGTTTCAAACCAATTGTTGGTTGGTTCTCACTCAATTATTCCTCTCCAACTCGTTAACTCTACCATGGCCCCACAAGCTACGCCTATTTATAGAGGAAATATGGTTATCACCTAAGATCCTATTGGAACATCACTTCCTCTTAGATCAAATCTATCACTTCCCCCTGGGTATAATTCTTTAAATACTTCCATTGCTAATCCTACCTAGAATCCATCTGGAGGGTCTAATATTTGTGTTCCTCTTGGGTATAATGTTTCTAGTCATTTTGTTCCTACGCGTGCCCAGGTTCTCTCCAGAGGGCCTCACTTTCCTCCTCCACCTTCGCCTGGAGGATCTCATCATCCTGGACCTAGTAGCTCCAATCAAGTTGGAGTCACAAGTCATATCATCACTTCTGGTTTTCAAATTCCTATTGAAGGGAAACCTCAAGTTGGAGGCCATAACCTAGTTTATGGACAAAGTATACCTATGTTACAATCTCAACCTTGGAATGTTCCTTTCCAAGGTACACAACAACCATCTGGGGGGAAACATCCTCAAGTTAATTCTTTTATACCCCCTAATCTCGGGAAACCATATATAGGTTCTATGAATCCTACTTAGGGTCAAAATTTTCAATCGAATGCTCCTTTCCAAGGAAGCTTACCTAATCAACAAACTCCTATTGGCTATTTGACTCAAAATCCTCTACCACTGAATTTGACAGGACTTGCTAACTATCTACATACTTCTTATGGTCCTACTGGTATACCTACGGGACTGCCTCCTCAGAAATACCAGTTTCCTCAAGTGAATAGACAGTTTCATTTTCTTGCTACTTTGGATTTACCGGATCTATCTAGGATTTTGAATGATCAAATTTTTCATTCTCTGTATTGGCCCATCATACCAACTAAATTACCATCTAACATTCCTAAGTTTGACGACCGATCAGGAGAAGACCCAAATAATCACATCATGAATTTCCATCTTTGGTGTTCATCTAATTCATTGATGGATGACTCCATTAGATTACGAATTTTCCAAAAAACTCTTACAGGTTCGGAAACCAAATGGTAGATTGAGTTACCACAACGATTCTTTAATGACTTCAATACCTTAGTCATGGCATTCCTAACACATTACCAATTTCAAATTCGTTATGAGATAGGAACTGAAATTTTGAGTTCATTTAAACAATCCTCTTCTACTCACATTTCTGATCATATTCATGAGTGAAGGAGGAGAAGACGCTTAATCAAAGTTCCCCTTCATGGTCAGCTATTGGCCGAATGGTTTACAAAATCAATCATTCATCCTATATCCCATGATGTTTCCATGGGTGGTGTCTGTTGATGATTAAAATTTTCAACGAATTTTTTCCCACAAAGTGTTGCTAAAGCCTATTATTATAAAAAACTAAATAATACTAGTAGGTGGGACCCCCTTGAACTATTGAAGATCAGATCTGTTCACTTTTGATGTTGTGATAATATGTGACATGAATTACATGGTTGATGAGATATTGTTGTTATTCATTATGATTTGAGCTTCTGAGGTGTTGATTCCTGATGTTACTACAACCTATGCTATTATGTTCTTATCGCACCTACACAACAAGCATGTTAGTGAAATTGCATGAAGGACAGTTTTGAGAGAAGCAAAAAATACTATAACAAATGGGATCTAATTCGGCAATTTTACTATACTACATGCAAACAATTGGAAAGAAATAAAAAAATTGCAAGGGGGAAGAGTTTAAATCTATCCTATTCACTATACTACATGCATGAAAGAATTAACAATTATTGTTAAAGCCTAGCTAACAAGTAAGTGGTTATGCAATTGTGATTGGGTTATGGTTAAAATGCGTATGATATGGAATGTTGGTGGCGCATTTGGCAAGGTGATAATGTTGTTGGTTATGCAAATGGTTGAATTATATGGGACTTGAATTATGTTATGGAATAAGTCGTGCTATTGCTTTTTAATGTGGTGGGGGTTTCGATACATGGTTTGATTAATGGTTAATGTGTTGGCATGTAATGATGAATTAATTCATTATAGGTGGAGGAGACATGCATTTACTACATGTCACCTTTACTCCTACGTTAGCCACCACCCTAGTTGGGCTATTGTTCAATCTTACTGCTGTAGTTATGCTCCAGATTTTTACCAGGGAAGAATCGCTCGACCAGCTCCCTTTTTAAGAATTCGATTACAGGTATGTTCTTTTTTTTGGCCATTCATGACTCTACTCTAGTTATGAAATGATATTGGCTCAGGTGTGTTAGTTTGTGCTTTCCTAAGTGTTGCAACTGTGCGGAATTGTGTCCTTGATTTGTGGTTCTTACTGCAATAATATTGAATTTGTATAAGTTATGGATCACCCTGGGTGGTAGCTCTCTGATATTCTTGTTGGTTTAAGTGGAGGGTTTTTGTTTGGTCTTGAGTGGAAAGCTATATTCATGCATTTTTACTAAATCCATTCTTTGTCTTTTGGGGTTTAATGGTTAAGGGAATCCCACATCACTCTGTTTTCTTCACTTCGACATTTGTTGGTTTTACGACTAAGGGTCACGAAGTGGGTTTTTACTTGTCCCTGTCTTCACCTCCGTGTTGTGATTTTTTGACTGAAGAGAATGAGGGTTATACCATGTGTGTGTTAAGTAACCATTTTCAGTCTGAGCCAGATCCGTACCTTTCAGTTATGGCTCCCCTGTCATGGATTGGTACCCATCCACAAATGAGTTGTGGTCCTTCCTATGTATGTACCGTGCCCTCGGAGTTTTCACCATTACATGTAATGGCTCTAATTTCCCTGTGTTGACTATGGGACAAACCTTAGCCTCCAGTCTAAATATTGGTAGAGAATACCAGCCTAGCCTGTTGGTTTTATGACTTGGTTATGATTGATTGGTGGTATAATTGTCAACTTTTGAGCATGAGCTCGCCCAATTGGTCATGTGAAAGTCGAGTTAGTTGTTCTACAATCACTGGCTCTATTATAATAGTGGTAAACCAAACATTACCAATTACACTTTCAAATTATACATTCACCCTCCTTATGTAATAACTCAGTATTGTTTAAAGAAGAAGGCCTCTGCCCCGATTTGAATCAATGCGTGGGTAGGAATTGTTGTCACAGCTTGTTACGTAAATTGATTTTACGACAGTGGAAAATTTGTTTGGTTGATGCACAATCATTGGTATTGGCACTAATGATTATTTGGATGATAGTTGGCATTGGTTACAAATTCTTGATGTTTCTCACGCATGTCGCGTTGTGTGTATGGTGTTTTTCAAAATGAAATGATGGGCGTGGTAACTATGGTTTTCTTTGGGGTTGAATGACTATTGGACTAGATGACTGTAGAGAGTATATCCACTGCACCCTTATGCTTGTTTGATTGTATAAGCCTGAGTTTTCACATCATATTCAATCACGGTGTGACTAAATTGAAGCAATGTTATATTAAATCGATGTCTCAGCACGAGACATTGAGTTATTACCATGACTGTGTGTTTTTTTTTGTTAAAGTGGAATTGTTTCATCACAGGGTTTTGTTGGTTGTGCACTTTGTATAACATAAAGGACTTGAGTTCTCATGGTCAAAGATACTCATAGATTTTTAAACATGTTTATTTATTTCAATCAATCACTTGCTAAAGAAGGGATGTTATTGATGACAATCGTGTTGGATGGGTGGCCCAGATTTTAAGTCACATTGAATTGTATTTTTTTTACAGTGGGAGAACTACATTGCCTAGGCAAATTACCCTGTGCATAGCTTCTATCTAAATGGTGGTTGTTGGTTATATGATTAATTGTCATTCCGGGCGTGGAAATTTGGCCTCGATTATTTTGGTTACTGCCTATACATGTTTAATGAATATCATTAAATTTAAATGATAGGCCTGATTGCAGTGATAGTGACTTCATTGTTAATTTGAAACATGACTTTTGAAGCATTATTGTGGATTGAAGAAATGCATGGACAATGGTTGATTTTAATAGTTTGCAGATTGTCAATGGGTATTGTTCGTAAATTGTTATAAAATGCAAGTATGTGAATGAAGGGAACAAAATCTCTTACAAATTGTGTGGAATACATATTGTCTTGTGATGGCATTGTGTTGTATATTTGATTATGAACAATGAACTAGTTAAATGCACATAAATTATTATTTGGTCAAATGATTGATGGTTGATGCATCTCCTTTCGCAGAATGTGTTATGGATCACTGAATTAATTTCATGAACAGTAATCGTTCTTCTTCCTTTCCATTATTTCACTTTTCGTTAATTACAAACCCCATCACCTCCCATATTAATTTTTCCACTCCATGTTCTGAGATTGATTACAATCAAGAGAATTTATGTGTTAAAGAAGATGAAGGTGGCAGTGTCTTGTGTGGATTGTTGTGAGGTTTTATTGGTTTTATTTATAGTTGGTTGTTGTTTTCATTGAGCAATGACCATGTTTTTTCTCCCTCATTCTATCATATTTTCGATCAATACAACCCCCTCACATATCCTAGAACCCTTTTTCACCCCCTACTCATTGATTAACGGTGAAACAATTTGTATGGAATGGATTGCATGAGTCTGATACATTGTTGAGCCAAATATATTTGTTATTTTTAAAGAGTTGTCATGTATGGTTATTTAAAAGACTATTTTCTAATTGATCACACAGGCAGGATGAGTTTTCTCAGTCGAGGTAGCCATGGCCAAGGAAACAGAGGTAGAGGTAATTGAAACCAAGGCCCATGAAGGCCTAGGTTCTCCATACATTTTGACGTTGATTCACAAGAGCTTGTCCAATTTCTTCATGCTGGATTCTTCAATTGGATTGGGCAGGGAATAGTCCAACCCAGGCCTGAAAGGCCTCCTTTCCAAGCCCCGCAAGCACCCAGTATCCATGTACCTCCTCATGTCTCATTACAACCTGAGGTCCCTGAAAATGATGGATGGCAGGAGATTGTGCACCCGATAGTCTCCCAACATCGTGGATGGACCAACTTGTCTTTGCCTCCTCCTCTGCCAGTTAACCCCATTGCCCAAGCTGCCCCTGATCACTCACCAGTGAAATCCTCCCATGCTAGCAAGAGATTGAAAACTGAGGCCCACCATGCCCTTGATAAAGGAAGAGCCACTTTTTCCCCCTCCTCACCCTCCAATGTCTCTAACAAGTCCATGTCTTCCTGGATGCATTTGAGGGATGATTGTTCCCATGTGATCAGTGAAATTAGGCCTAAAGGCTCTGCACAGCCAAAGGCAAATTTAGGAAAATCAAGAGGTGACAAAAGAAATCAAGGAAGGGTTGCATCACAGACTAGGAAATATGGTTTTTGAGTTTATTATATCTATTGTTTTATGACAGTTGACTTCAGGGATCTTTGGAAAACATGTTTATTTTGGATATATGAGTATTATTTTTGAAATAATTTCAAATTTCATGAGTTTAAATTTCCCAAAAGTGAATATGTTGATGGGAGGCACAAGGAGGTGTGTTTTGATTAAATAATGGTTATGTTATGATTGTTATGATTGTTATGAGCTAAAGGGAGTCACAAGGGGTCCCACCTACTATTTATTATTTATTTATGACCCTTATTATAATTATTACTCTTTCCCCTAACTAAAGTTAGTTGAGTCTTTTAATTAACTTAACTAATGAATTGGTTCAACTTCTTCAACCAATTCTAATTTGTTAAAAGCAAAAGGAAAGGGAGGAACAAGAGGAGGATAGAAGCAGAAGCATGCTAAGGTTTTCTCTTTGAGTTTATGTTGAGATAGTTCAATTTTCATTCATTCGTATATTCATCACATCCTAATTCTCTTTTGTGATAGCAGGGTCTTACTGTAGACAACAATATTCAGGGATGAATCAAATCATTCAGACACTTGTTTTTTAGAGGTATTGATCTATCTTTGATACTCTATGTAGACTTGTCTGTTTGTCAATTAATTTTCATGACTGATAAAGGATATTGTGTAGAGTCGAGTGGGAAGCAATCTGTGGCAAGCTGATCCAGATTTTAGAGTTCAGTTTTGGTTTTCTGTCAGAGGTCCTTTTGCATGTTCCATCGAGGATGTCTAAGTTTGACTTTGGTCCAAGATTTTTGTGTGATATTTTGTAAAGAAAATGACTCTTTGGTGAATTGGAATGAAATAAAGGATTGATTATGCCTCATTTGTATTGATTATCATCTTGGTGTCTTCACTTCTATTCTTACATTTATTTCAGCAACTGTTATATTCAGAAAATTACATAAAAAAAGAATTTCCAGCAAGCCTTTTGTTGATAAAAGACTATCCTAAGCACTCGTAATTAATACTTGTGAGTTAGGATGTTATTTTTGTTGGCTATAAACATAGGGTAATATTCCCGTATACTTTTATTTAGCCAAGTAAATTCTGAAAATGCTTGAGTAAGATTATTTCATATCTTTTCCTCAACAATGTCATCACTGAAGAGTAGGAGATTAGTCATGTTGAATATATGGATCTCGTTTATTCACAAATGGGCACATTATATGAATTAATTATTGATGTTCCTCGTCTATATACGAATCATACCCCAACACCTCTAGTAGCTTCTCACGTTGTTGATGGCATGATTGGCACTTTTCATGTTGAGACTCGGTCTAAACAAATCAGTCATGCCAATCCCAAGTATACTACTTCTACTGTACAAAATACTCCTAACCCGACTCCTTCCCCAGGTAAAACCTTTGAAGTTAATTCGGTTCAATTTACACCTACCGATAAAAATTAAAATAAAAAGAAAGGGAAGGGTAGGAATACAGAGGAAAAAAATAATAATCAACAATCTGAGAAACCCAAAACACATCCTACTGATGACAAAGACAAGTGTAAACCTTGTTATCCTTTCCTTATTTGTGGTGAGGATCATTATACAAAATATTGTCCATGACGTGATGAGGTTACTAAGTTCCTGCAAGGGACCGAGACACCTCCTACACCTGTCGTGTTGTCACAATCATTTCCTTCTCAGCAGCAGGCCCAATTGGTCATTCATGACCAAGCTTCTCCCTCTACCACATATTATGTACTTATGTGTACCAGTGACTCCAAGAAGAACAAAGTTGCAATCGCAACTCGAGCCAAAGATTATTCTCCTTCGAAATAGAAAGTTGATGATTCACGACCTCCGTTGGTTCAACCTCCTACACCAACTTCACCTCCAAATAGTCCTCTTCATCTCGAACGACCAAGCCTAGATACAGATTTTCATCCTCATCCTAAGGGATTTGTTCGAAATTCCTCATTTAATCCTCATGCACATGATGCCCAAAACTACAATATTGTAGAATACCTTGCGCAAGTGCACTCTGCGATGTCGGCTCTCGAAGTCCTTCAAAGTTTTCCTACTCAACAGAAGGTGTTGTTAAAGGCTATTGGTCAATTTGATCCTACCGATACCAATTTGATAATCTTTGACTTAGAAGATTATATTCCAAGGCTTCCTCCTTAATTAACATTTCATATACAAGTTGTTGTGAAAAATAAGAATATTTGTTGAACCATTATTGATGAAGGAGCCTCGACTTGCGTTATGTTTGTTACTTGTTGGAAAGTTATTGTCTCTCCTTCCCTTATTGAGTTGCACAATACTCTTAAATATTTTAATGGTACAAGGTTTAAATCTTATGGTATTCTTCCGTCATTGTCGATTACATTAGAGGGTAAAGAGGTTAATGTCAAGGTTGATTTCTTTGATGCACCTCTTGATTACAACCTTCTACTTGGTCGTAGCTGGATTGATTCTATGCGCGCAGTTGTTTCTACTCTTTTCTGTGTGTTACATTTCCCACACCAAGGAAAAGTCATTACTATTGATCAACTGGCCTTCTTTAATTTCGATTCACATTCTAGCAACATACCTTTCGTTTCGAAAACACCTCCCGGTTATGAGAATGTCGGCATGGGTCTTTTAAAAGATTCAAAGTTAATGGGTACATTTCCTATTCCACCACCCAATATTCCTCCTCCTTTTTTCTCCTCAATTAACATGATATCGACCTATTTTAGTGAAACCCATGAGTCCTATGACCCATGGATAGTTCCTAGCTCTAACAACTATCTCCATTACTGTGAACGATTGCCTTTAAGTCCGGTAGAATCGACTTATCAAGCTATTCAATCAGAAAATCCTTCTCCTCCTTCTCTTTGTGAGACATATCCTGATCCATTCCACGTGATCTTTCCTACTGATGAATGATCATGATAGTCATGTCTATGGAAGATACTCCATGGGACAATGGGCATCATCATTTTATTCTCTTCCTAGAACCTGAGACCATAGAGAGTTATCAACGGATTTTAAATCTGTCTATTGTTGTTTTTATTTCCTCTCTTCCTGAATCAACACACGATTTTTTGTATGAAGGGAAATTGGGTAACATTTCACCTACCATCCCTCTTGACATCTCGATTAAACCCAGGGTCGTGGAAATTTTTCATGTCGGTGCCTCATGTTCTACTGATGACGTCCATACTTATAAATCCCTTTTTCAAGAATTTTGTGAAGTTTTTCCCTGGAGTTACGAAGAGATGCCTGGTATTGATCCTGATATTGTTGTGCATGAGATTAAGACATACTCGGATGCTAAACCCATTGGACAAAGACTTCTCCCAGTACATGCACATAAAGTTGTTGCTATTAAGCTTGAAGTTGAAAAACTTCTTAAATTCATCTTTGTCTATCCTGTGGCTTTAACCGATTGGGTGTCTAATCTTGTTTCGGTTAACAAGAAACAAAGAATGATCCGTGTTTGTGTATATTATAGGGATATAAACAAATCTTGTCCCAAAGAAAATTATCCAACCCCTTTCGTTGACCAGATTGTTGATGACTGTGTTGGGAGTGAAATCTTTCCCTTTATGGATGGTTTCTTCAGCTATAATCAAATCAATATTTTTCTTGTGGATCAACATAAGACTACTTTTATTTTCCCCTGGGGAACCTTCGCATACTGAAAAGTACCCTTTGGTCTAAAAAATGTTGGTGCGAAGTTTCAACGTGCTATGTCTTACACTTTTCATGAAATTAAGAAAATTGTACAACCTTATCTAGACAATCTACCGACACAGTCTATGTGTCGTTAATATCACTTGACATGTCTATGAGCCATTTTCCTATGTTTTCATTATTATTGCCTACGATTGAATCCACACAAATGTGTTTTTTGTGTGGAGTCTGGACGACTTCTTTGTTTTATCGTATCTATACATGGGATTAGGGTAGACCCCTTGAAAGTTGAGGCTATTCTCAATTTACCTCCTCCTTCCACACTACGCCAACTCCAAAGTTTGCAAGGGAAGGAAATGTTTTCGCATCAATTCATTCCCAACTACGTTGAATTAACGAAAGGATTTACTTGGAATCTTAAGAAAGGTTACGATTTTGTATGGGACGACACTACCAAAAAATCGTTTGAAGCTTTGAAACTTGCCTTAACACATACACCACTATTGTTTCCACCTGATTATAGTTGAGATTATTTCCTGTACTTAGCTGCTTTGGACTCTACCATTTCTATGGTTCTAGTCAAAAAGGATGATTCACACGATGAACATGTTATATACTATTTCAATCGGAGTCTCACGACCACCGAAACAAAATACCTACATGTGGAGAAACTGGCCTTGGTAGCTGTTCAAGTTGTTGAACGCTTTCGCCACTACATCATATTATGCAGAACCACAATCATTTCCAATTGCATCCTGATGAAACACATCCTTACTAGAAAATTGTTGGGGGAAAAGTACTCTAAATGGATAGTTATTCTCCAAGAGTTTTATTTGGAGCTTGAATGCACCAAGTCAAAGAAGTATTTGTTTTTTGTTGAATTGATATGTTACCTTCCCTCTATTGAAACAGAAATTGTGGCAGAGGATTCTTTACCTGATGAATCTCTCTTTCTGATCAGTTCTGATGACATATGGTATGGAGATATTATCATTTATCTCCAAAACCAAACTTTCTGGCTTGATCTTTCTAGTATAGATCATCGTCGAATTAGGTATAAAGCCCATCAGTACATTATCCTTGGTGATACCCTTTACCATCATGGTATTGATTCCATATTTCGACGATGTCTCACATATGATGAAGCTGATAAATATTTGAAATACTATCACTCTGGAGCATGTGGCGATCATATGTCTGGGTATGCCACTGCCCAACACATCTTATGAGTTGGTTATTTCTGGCCTTCATTATTTAAGGATTGCATTATTGTCGTCCAGAAATTCCACACTTGTCAAACTTACAACAATAATATTCGATCTCACAATAATCCTCTTCACCTTGTAGTTTCCACTAGTTCATTCGCTAAATGGGGCATTGACTTCATGACATGTAACCCTCACTCAGTCAGGGAGAATGGATACATTATTGAAGCCATGGATTATTTCACTAAGTGGGCCAAGGTGATGCCTACATTTGATAATACCAGGAAAATTGTAACGTTATTCATATTCAATCATATCATTACTAGGTTTGGTGTCCCTCACACCATATTCACCAATCATAATATTCATTTATGCAATTTCATGATGTATTAACTTACCGAGAAGTTGGGTCTTTGACATGAAAACTCAACCCTGTATTATCCACGGGCCAATTGTCAGGTTGAAGCAATCAACAAAATTCTCACTGATATGCTTCGATGGATGGTAGGAATTCATAAGTCAAGTTGGCACACGATGGTATTCTTGGAATCATGGGCCTATCAGACATCTATTAAGTCTTCCACGAGGTTCACACCTTTCCAATTAGTATATGGTATTAAAGAAATTTTGTCGATTGAATGTCAAATCCCATCTTTGAAACTAGTTGTCGAACTTCTCCCTAACACCTCAGCTGAAGAGGAACGTCTTTTGTATTTGATGCAATTAGATGAGACCCACCATGATGTTTCCTTAGTCATTGAAATGTAGAAAAATCACATCGAAGCTCAATATGACAAGCATGTCAAATCGCGTGTATTTTCTGAGGGTGATCTGGTTCTCCTTTACGAACAAGATCGTGATTTACTAGGGGCTGGTAAATTCGAGCCCATGTGGTGGGGTCCTTATATAGTGAAACATGTGTTGGAGAAAGGGGATTATGATCTGGTAGATTATGATGGAATTCCTTTGAGTGAACCAGAAATGGGCTTTACTTGAATAAGTACTATGCTTCAATCATTTTTGCATGAGTTTTGTGTATTTTTAGTGTATCATACTCTTGTATGCTTTTTCATTTTTGGTTCTACATTTCAGCCGCTTACCTTGCATTGTGCTTGGTTTCCAAATGTCGGTGTCTTCACTACCCTATATTGGCTTTGCTGATGGCACTAGTCACAGTACTCAAAACATAGCATCTGTTGCTTGGGAAATCTATGCACCTACAGATGAATTGATTAGTCTACATGGTGTTTTTCTTGGTCATGCCACTAATAATATCACGGAATACAACATAGTTAGCGAGTTTTTAACTGACATTGTTTCACTTGGGATCCATCATCTTATTGTATGACTTGATTCACAGTTAGTAGTACTACATTTGAGTAACATTTATTCCATCCAGAGTCCTACTTTGTTAAGGGTATATTTACAAATTCACCTCTTGGCACGACATTTTGAGTACATTGAATATCAACACATTCCTAGATGCATAAATACACTAACAGATGCATTGTATAATTATGTGTTAGAAAGACATTTGAGACATTTATAAATTGAATCACACTTTTTACAAAAACAAGTAAGCTGGTAGGAACTTTATATTTATAACGATTAAATTTTACAAAAAAGTGTTTAGTCCGAAGACCAAAATATAAAAAATGTGAATCTCATGGATTCATGTACAAAAAACATCAAGGATGTTGCTCGCTGTAATAGGTGACTACCCATGCTACTCTACAAAGTATTTGAATGATAGATGTAGACATGCCCACTGTGTGGCGTTGATAGTGCCTAGGAAGCTCATCCACCATGGCATCAGGGACATGCATGGTTAGTCCCTACAGGTTTTGTTCTATAGCCTCGAGATCTGTGGCAGTTACCCCTACTACAACACCTCTCTCTCTGCATCTTTGGATGGGAGATGATCCTAGTGGACAATAAGGCCCCACATATGCATTGATGAGAACACTTGATTAGTCATCGGATAAATAACACAAAAAACATTTTATATAATTAAAAAATAAAAAAATATATATAAACACAAATTTCCTTCTTACCTATGTCCCCCCACTGGGATCCATCAGGAAGAGACATATCTGGATCCCCATGAAAATCTACCCTGGCATATGCATAATCTTCCACCATGAGAAGTTGATTCCTCAGCCATTGGAAGAAGACATCGCCATACTTGATGATGGGAACACCACCATGTCCAGCCATGAGATCCACCCACCTCTTCATCCGTGGATCCTGTGGAGTGGGTATACCCCACTCCACCTGCAGATGTAGGACATGAACCTCTCCAGAAAGAAGGACACCAAAATGGACCCATATCCAAATTTATTCAACCGACCGTTTCAACACTTGGTAAGTTGTTTTTCAGGATTTTCAGGACCCCCTCATACCAGTTGAAGACTCTGGGTTCCATGCACTCTATAACATACTAAAAAGGGCTCTACAAATCCATATGAGGAGTTTAATTCCCTAACATGTGAGTAATAGTGTAAATGATGGTACGCAACGGTAAATCCCATACATCTTTGATGGCTACCTTGCCACTGTGTTTCTCGGTACCTGGCACACAATGGTGGCAAACATATTAATCCATAGGTTCACCTCCACCCTTGCTTCCTGTGAGCGATACCCGTGAACCACAGTGAGACAATCCTGTCAAGAAATAGATATCATCTATATCTATTGTGAGTGTGTGAACACCCACATGAAATGGTTGTTCGTTCACATCCCACATGTGAACCAAATACTCTAGCAGCCTCAACTGGTCTCTCATGCCCTGAATCCTGGAAAATTTTAGTAACTCACACTGCCTTAGAGACATAATTGTCCTCGGTTCATTTGTAGAAAAATAATCCTCTTATTTATGCTCTCGCTCATGCCACTCCAACATCTTGACCAAGGAAATCCTGCCAAGGAACAATAAAAGAAGATTAGAAACAAAAATTCTTTCCTGGGGCTTTTTTCTAGTTGGGTTTATCTTTTTAAATTTTTAGTTTTTGTTGTCACAGGGTTGTGCATTCACGCAGAGAGATGTCATCACACCCTGCCTATAGGGTCACTTGCAACGATCCAAGATCATCGTAGTTCACGATATAGGGAACCTGCAATGATCTCAACGCGCAAGTAGCCCCAAAAACTCGACCCAACACACAAATTTAACCAATGAAAACAAATTTTAAAACCATGAAAAGATGAAGGAGAAGAAGATTACATGTTTGACAGAGATGGTTCACAAAATAATCCACCACGCGCTCCACAATCGACAGTTGAAATTCGGGGAGAAAAAGGGATTTGGAGCACTATTTGGGTAAATTTGCAAATGAAATGGTAAAATGGTGTTTTGAGCCTATTTTATTGTTTTTTACCACTTTTTATTTGAAAACTTATATTATTTTTATATTTTATCCATGCCCTAAAGTCTTAACAACTTGGAAAAGTGTTGACTTTTGTAGATTAAAAGGTCTAGAGACAAGACATTGGAACAAGGGTCCACCCCTTTTTAATTTATTTTTGCATATGTTTCTTGTGTACCAATGCTTTTAGGGTTTTTTAGGAAAAACTCTGAGAAAAGTCTTAATTCTTTCTCACGCTCGTGAAACCATGAGAATGTAATCGAGTAGTCTTTTGTCATTTTTTCAAACTCACTTTGGTAATACGAAAAATGAAAATGATGGAGTATCCTTTAATCTCTTTTCAAGCTCCTTAAATATGAAAACATGGCCGAGCGACCTTGTTCTTTTCACACTCGTAAAAGTATTTGAAGAAAACATCTAATGAGTGGTAGGTTATCTCTTTTTCGGTCTCATCAGATTAACTTACTAAAAAGGACCTCATGGATTTCTCTTTAAGCATTTTTCAAACTCTCTAAAATTGAAAAACCCCTGAGTTTTCTTTCGTTGGACTCATTACACAAACATCAAAAAACCCATATGGGATTGAACCACTCCTTCATAGGGTTCGTTAAACATAATCTGAGGGACTCATCTGAAAGATGATATTACATTTACACGCATATGTTATCCTCCTCAATCTTGCATAAAAATAAATAGGTACTCGCCAGAAATGGTGGGGGAAATTGGGAAAGAAATGTGTCTCTGTATTTGTGTTAGTGGAAATAATAGTCGCTCTTGAGCCTGACACCCCCCTTCATCATTGTATTTGGGTTGGGAAATCCATTTGCCTCTTGTTTGACCATCCACAAGTTCATATGTTGGGTCCTCCTTGAGTCAATGCTGCCAAGACAACAATTGTGTCATTCATATGTTCAAGAGAATTCCAACCTAAAAAATCCTTCTATCGAGTCAGCCATCTCCAGTTATAAATTTTCCACCATGTCGGCCTTCCCTGAGTCAGTTATGAATCACTTCGTACTATGATCTAATTCAAACCTGTTACATATTTCATGTCATTGATGGGGGATACATCAAGGCCCTCCTATGATGAGTCTTTTCCTGTCGACTTCAACTCATTATCCAGGAATAAGATTTAGAAATCATTTAGTACCTTAGAGCCTTCATTCCTCAATGGTAGGTTTCTTCGATTTCAATAGTGGGTTCACATCATTGACCCTTGATTTGAATATTCCATCGAGTTTTTGACTTGAAATCATTTATTCACATTCGTTGGATTGTACTAGGGTACCTTGGGAGTCATTGACAAAAATGGTGATTTCCCTCGCACTTGTTAACGGTTTTAATTAATGACTGGTGTTGTTGGGGAAAATCACCGTATGGACTAGCAAATAGAGTTCAGACTTTGCATGCAGATATGACCGAATAGAAATTACTTTCTACCTTCATCCCTAGATTTAAATCCCCTTTTCTTACTAAATGCATGGAAAGATCAACCTACCTCGTTCCTGGCATTTGATGTCGATCCTCTGTTGTGCTCGATTACTTGTTCGCAATACTCCTTCCAAAGTTGACCTGCATCCAAGACAAGCAACAACTATGCATGCATACTACTTATATACTAACGGGTTAGAAATCAAAACATATACTGCTCAAACTATAAACAGTTCATGAATTGGGACAGGAAAAGCATTTTCTTTATTACTTTGAATGAGTCAACTTAAAAAAGTTGAGACCGGCCACTGCTCCTTGAGCCTGATCCTAGGCTCCTCTTCTTTTGTCCTTCAACTACTTTGCTTTGAATCTCCTTTGGCAGAAGGAAAGGCTAAAGGGTTGGGACAATGGGAATATGTAAATGGGCATAGTTTCTTTGCTATATTTTTCTTCCTTCCAAATGGGATCCCTACCCCTTATTTTATAGGCTAGAAGGAGCTAGGTATTTGGATGAACCCTTGGCCATGCATGGCCGAGAGTTTCAGTTAACTCACCCATAGCTTTTTGTTTTGTCAGAAACTTTCCTTTTTTCATGCTTTTGTCGATCCATGCAGGCTGTTTTGGGTCAGCCAATGTGTACACGCATGCAGTAATGGATTAGGGTGCGTGGGACTTTATACAAGAGGATTGTCAAAGAGTTGTTCAACAGTGCTTTGGCAAAGAAGGGATATGAGTTGGCCTGATGCCAGGTAAGCATGTGTGGTGCAATTTAGGGTTATAACAGATGCCCCCTAATGTGTGGGGTCAGAAGAGCATCTGATGGCCGAAATACATTACCAATCTTTACTGATGTGCCGAACGATTGAGCCCAAGGATCAGGAACCGGGAGGTGCCATCTGCAAAATAAAAAATGTCTCACCAAGGCGGGCATACCCATGCTCAGGATAAAATAGAACCATGGCTACCAATCAAATACATTGTAGATCCATGTCAAATAACTATAAAGAGTAGCCATGAACAATACACAGCAAATCTACATCTCGAAATCATAAAGATATACATATAGAGTATCCATCTTCTAGAAGTTGATTCAGCCTGATGGCTGGAGATGAGATCTTCAGAGCTTTAGCAACAACATCAAAATCTTCAAAAATTGGGTAGGAGTGTAATATGAGTGTACGACTATACTACCCAGAGGTCTTTGACGGCTCGTCAGTCATGGACTTGATAATCTTGATGATCAAACTGAAGGCTTCAGTGATTTCGAACAAGGACTTGATTGGATGTTTAGGATGGTCGGGTATGAGGACAAGAGACATATTGCAGAGGGGCCGACTCATGCTTGGTGACAAACCTTCCTTGGATAATAGCATGAAAAATTATGAGACTCAGGCAACATGTACGTTAATCATAAGTCTACGAAGCAGGAGGCAACGCAAACTCTCCATATGTTTGGAAGGATAACCAAACGGTGGAGGACACAACTTTATATAGCGAGAAAAAGATTCCTAAAGTCGTACTACATCCCATAGTCTGATGAACAAACAGACAGATGTGCTTTATCCAAGGGCAACTCATTATTCTTCCAATAAAGAAAATACTTTTCCCTTCCTCTTTTTGGGGTATATTTGATTTTTTTTGTTCTTTTCAGTAATTGTGGAAAAAGAATAAAGAAATATTACGTTACAAGGGAGGAATGAGTGTTGCAAACATACAAGCTCAAGGCACAAGGACAAGACTGATGTTCTAGTAAAATGATACTCGAGAAAAATCCTTCGGGGGCCAAAGGTGTTAAGATGCAGAAGCAAACCGTTACAAGGCTGGTGTATAAGGTATGCAAATGTGGTTAACAAAACACACAATGGTAACGTCCGATGTAAGTTTAATGAGCCCAGAGAAGGTAAACTCGGTGGTTTTTCATATTTAGAGAGTCTGAAAAAACATAAAAGGAAACTCCATTGGGATATCTTTTTCGAAGATAGTCTAGTCGGTTCCAAAAAGGGTAAACTAGCATGGATTAGACGTCGATTCAAAACCATTTTAATGCGTGTGACAAGGACAAGATCACTCGGCTATTTTTTCATTTTTAAGGAGTCTGAAAAAAGCTTAACTATGGACACCGTCATGAATATTCTTCTGGACCAATTTAACGAGTGTGAAAGAATAAGGTCACTCAACGATCTTTTCAATTTTAGGGAGTCTGAAAAGAGCTTAACTATGGACTCTGTGGGGGTTCCTTCTTTGTAAGTTTAGTCCCTCAGGCCTGAAAAAGGGATAAAATTATACCTGAGAGTACTCTTCTAAAGAACGGAAGTTCCATAAAGTATACCTTTGTTCGTACAGTTGACCATCCGGACCGAAAAAGGGGTAAACTACCGCTGGGCAGACATGACTTCAAATCTCAGTTTAACAAGCGTGAAAGGCCACAAGATCGCTCGGCAATCTTTTCATGTTTAGAGGGTCTGAAAAGGGATTAAAAGGAGACCCGTTGTTTTTTGGGAGTCCTAAGGGTGAGATCAAGAGCGAAGAAGAATCATGCAAATGAGGCTCAAACTCATATTCAGGAAAGACTATAAGGACTCCCGAGCCTACAATGTTTTAGAGATGGCATGGACACCATAATGCAACCAGGACCTACCTAAGGCATCCATGTTCTGGTAAGCTCTACTGCCAAGTTGTGACACTTCTAAAGCAGATATGATACTTTCGTATCACAACCTGATGGGATCAATCCTATGGCAGAGGAAAAAGACAACGAGACACAAAAGTCGGGGTAACAACCTAACCTATATGCTCAAGTTGATTCTTGGAAAAATTTCCATGGATCATCAAAATTTCCTCAAAACTCAAAAAAAGTGTCCCAATACTCGATCAAATCCCTCCAATATAACTCTTGAATCACTCTAAATGGTTTTTGGTATAAAGAAACTGATAAGGGAGGCCAAAAAAGTGACAAAAAGAGGCCAAAAAGTCTATAAATAGAAGCTAGCAGCTCATTATCACCATTGTTGATTTGGAAATTGACTCTGGAGCCAAAAGACCACCTTTGATAAAAACGGTGATTCCGGGAGCTACAGTGGACGAAATGAACTTCCACTTGGACCAAGTAAGTACAAACTCCCCTATCTAGCTATTCAATTCTTCAATTTTTCTTTTGAGTTTGTTTTTTGGGTGGGCGTCGACCTTTAAAACGTCGGCCCTAGGTCCACGTAGGCTATCTCTGGATAGGCCACGTGTACACTCAGGTAGAGTAAAACCTGCCCACGTGTACATGCGACTGTCACCTAGACAACANCCCCCCCCCCCCCCCCCCCCTCCCTTTATAGATAAAAGAACCAAATAGCCTTTACTAAACCTCTTGAACTTTGTTGTGTTGGCAGGATGTATGTCCATTGGAGGGAAAGGGAGCATGAAGAAATTAGTGAGTTGGTTGCGGGAGATCCGAATGTCATGGCCGCGTTGATGCAATGTGGTTTACTTAATCTCTTCCTGTGTCCATTTATGCAAGCGCAACCGAGGCTACTAAATGCCTTGGTTGACTACTAGCACCCTGATGCAGAGCCCTTTATGCTAGAGGGGCAATCACTGGTGCTCACCACCGAGGATATTTACTTTTTGACTGGCCTCTCGAGGAGAGGGGAACCAGTCAATTTTAGGACATTTCCATCGAGGCCACTTAACATATCGAAATTGATATCCCTGCACTGTGAGGCTGGGACAAATCGTTTGAGCTCCCAGGTGCCCATAAGTAAGATTACTGACCTATCGTTGCAAGCGATATTATTGCTTATTGGGCAAATAACTGGTTCAGTAGCCTTGCATCAGGCATCTCGCGCACAGATGAACTGTGCTATCCAGTGCTTGAATGCACAATTTTTTTACTGGAGTACCACACTACTGGAGTGTATGAAGAGGAAATTGACAGATTGTTGTTAGCGGACACAGAGGAACTTCAGGTTCGGGACAATTTTTTGTTCATTCTTCTTTGAGAGAGTTCTGAGCTTTAGTCCTCGGGAAGTGGTACGAGGACATCATGCCTCTTTTCCTGCTATATGTAGATGGACAGTATTACTATTGCGACAGGGTGGTGGAAGGACCAATGAATCCTTCGATGATGACTTCTTTGCATGGCTATCACGACAGATCCCTATGATCGAGGATTACCCATATGCAAGGATAGACTTTTCTAGAGATCTTGAGATACCCGTGCCTCCTGGTGAGGAGCGAGGGGAGATGGGTAAGTCTCCACCTTTGTAGTTTTTTTGTTGTATATGTAATTTTTATGTCATTTTCATTATATATATCATTTTTTTATATGCCAGAGTATTTGAACGATATATGTTTGTTGCATGCATATGTGGGACCCATGTGACCTATCGATTATGCGCAGAACAGGCGTCGTCCTCGGCCAAAAGCCGCAGCTGCTGCCGCCAGGGGACCAGCAGTATATGGGAACCTCCCAGTTGGGGAGGCTGAGAGGGTACTTAGATGAGTTGAGAGGAACTTTGCTACACTCACTGGCACAGTCCCGATGGCAGAGATAGAGGACCTGCCACCATCCATGCAGCCTCATGTAGTGGGGGCACCTCGGACGTGGGTTCGATTGTTTAGGAATTTAGCCCATGCTGTGGACTATTATAACAGGGCCCATAGGCCCTGAACCTATTTAGACTTTTTACGTGTCATGAGCACTACTTGTATATATTTTTTGAGGACATAATCCCTACGACTCATTATTGGTCCTATTTTTGAGGCACTTGCATCCATCTATGTACTCTGGTTACTTTATGATGTTATATATGTTTTTTTAATCTTTTGTGTCTTATGGATCACGTGTGCAAAAATGTATTTACATGCTTATGTCAATGTTCTTTCATATGTGTGCAAGATGCCAATCTAAAATTTGATTAGCTAGAGTATATGTAATTTGGTTTAATCTCCTAGGAACATGAA
>ML790039.1:74778-87052 GCA_009831015.1 Picea engelmannii | reverse complement strand
TGTGCAAAAATGTATTTACATGCTTATGTCAATGTTCTTTCATATGTGTGCAAGATGCCAATCTAAAATTTGATTAGCTAGAGTATATGTAATTTGGTTTAATCTCCTAGGAACATGAAAATATGTAATATAATCAAAGTTTTTCTCTAAGAGACGTACCCTAAGGAATCGTCGGTGTAATCATGAACCCAGTATGCTCTGTTTAGCTGAGACACAACCAGTTGAGCGTTGAGATAGACCCGGAGATGAGAGATACCCAATGACAAGGCGTCACGAAGAAACTCAATAACTGCACTATACTCGGTGACATTATTCGTGGTGTCACCTAAGCATATACCTCAAGAAGATAAAAACTGGCCCTGAGGTGTAAATATTACCCAAGCTGCGGAGGTAAGCCTCCGAGTGTGCCAACTAGCACCGTCTGCATACCCAACGAACACCTCGAAATCATGTGACATCTACCATATTGACAAAAGAGAACATCAATGACACGTCCATAACACTTTAAAAGAAACTAAAAAGTAAAAGTACAAAGACTATACATATGTTACAAAAAGTTACCCACAGTGACCTGCGTATGAGTAATACTTCTTGAGGTAGAGCCCATTTCTAGGCTCCGCCAAAGCATTCCCTTCAAAATCAACTAGATGATAAGTGCCATTTTTTAATACCTCTTTTATGATGAAAGGTCTGAACCACATGGGTTTGAATTTTCCTGCCCCCAGGGGGTCCTTATCTTGGTCATAGACCAGGACAAGGTCGCCTTCAGAGAAAATCCGAGGATGAATGGACCTATCATACTGACACTTGACCTTATGTTTGTGAGCCTCGTTGGCCAGGGCCGCATCATGATGCTGCTCATTGAGCTGCTCAAGGTGTACTAACCATTCTTCAAGTGGAGAAGTGTCTGGCAATAATTGTACTACCAATTTTAGAGATGGGATCTGACATTCGATGGGAAAGACTACCTCCAGCCCGTAAACGAGTTGAAAAGGTGAGAAACTGGTTGCAGTCTTAACAGATGTTCGGTAAGTCCATAATGCTGAGTATAACATCAAATGCCAATTTGACTTGGCTGAGTTGATAGTTCACTGTAGAATAGTCTTAAGAGTTTTGTTTACAGCTTCTACCTGCCCATTGGCTTGAGGGTAATAGGGTAATGAATTCTCTTGCCATAACCCAAGATTTGATGTGAATTCAGTCATCATTTGGTTCTGAAAGTGACTGCCATGGTCAGTAACAATCTCTCTCGGGATGTCGAACCTTGCTATGATCTGGTTGAATAAAAAGAGAGCTGCAGTCTCTCCATCATCTTTAAACGTTGGCATAGCTTCGACCCACTTAATGAAGTAGTCTACAGTGACGATGATATAGCGGTGCCCCCTTGCTAAAGGGGGGTTGCAAGTAGTGTAATCAATCCCCCACTTGGTGAAGGGACCAACTGTGATGACAGGAAACATGGGAGCGGGATGTGCTCTCATCTTTTGAGAGAATATTTGGCACGGATGGCACTTCTTGACCGTTTCCATACAATCTTTGATAAGTGTCGGCCAGAAGTAACCTGCTCATAGAATCTTTTGGGTTGTTTCCAACCCAGACAGATGACCGCCACAAGCTCCGGTATGGAAATCGTTGAGCACGATGACTGCCTCCTCATGTGTGAGACATCAACGTAAGATGCAGTCTACACCTCTCTGATACAACGTATCATTGAGTATGATATAATTCCTAGCCTGATGGCATATACGTCGACGCTCATCACGAGAAGAAAAAGTGGGGCACTTCAAAGTCTGGAGATAGATAAGTATATCTCTGTACCAAGGATCTGAAGATGTGATCAAAAAAATATCTCCTCAGATAGGCGCTTCTTCAGGCACAACGTCACCTGACTCAACTAGAAGTTCCGAAATAAGCTCTGCGGAGACCAAAGACTTTTTGGACTTTACTGAAATGAAGTCTAAGTCAAACTCCTAGAGGATGACTATCCATCTACTAATTTTTCCCCCTATAACCCATCGTGTCAACATGTACTGGAATGGATTCATGACAGTAATGACGATGGTCTTGCGAAACAGAACATAATGACGGAACCGTTGAACAACATGAACTTCTGCCAACGCAAGTTTTTCTATATGAGAATAATTGAGTTCTAGTCCTACGAGGCCTCGGCTCAGGTAATAGATCATGTATTCTGAGAACAGATCATCTTCCTGAACTAAAACCATGCCAATGGTTGACTCTGGGACAGCCAGATATAACAAGAAATCCTTGTTATAGTTAGGTGGTCGTAGCAGAGGGGCCATTGTGAGGGCATGTTTTAATGCGTCGAAAGAGCGTTGAGCGGCATCGTCCTAGTAAAAAGGAGTGTCTTTCTTCAGTAAGCGCATAAATCCCTTGGTGATTTCGGCATAGTTGGCGATGAAGCGTCGTAAAAAGCTCGCCTTGCCTTGTAGACTCTGAAGTTGAAGGATTGTGCACGGGGGGGGAAACTAGATTATTGCCTCCACCTTGAGAGGATCGACCATGATCCCTATTGTTGATACGATGAAACCTAACAAACATCCTGACGTTACGCAGAAGCTGCACTTGTTTGGATTCACGCGAATCCGAAAGTAGTGACAACATTCGAAGATCAGTCAAAGGTGTGTGGGATGATTCGTTCTCTTGCGAGATTGCGATGCTAAATCATCTAGATAGGCCTCGACTATATGCTTGAGATCATGAAAAGAAAAATACATGGCCCACTGGAAGATGGCTCCAGCATTTTTAAGACCAAAAGGAATCTTACGATATGCAAATGTACCCCAAGGACAAATGAATGTCGTTTTGTGTTGGTCTTCGGGTTTGATTTGGATTTGATTATATCCCGAAAAACCATCCATGAAATAAAAGGCTTCACAACCAACACATTCATCAATGATCTAGTCGATGAATGGTGTTGGAAAATTATCTTTGGGACATGTCTTGTTCAAATCATGGAAGTCGGTACATACACAAATCATGCCTTGTTTTTTATTGACCGGCACAGGATTTGACACCCATTGAGTCAAATGGATAGGATAGATAAAACCTGCCTTTAGCAATTTCTCAACCTCAATCTTGATGGTTGCTGCTTTCTTGGGATTAACTGGACGAAGCTTCTATCTAACAGGATTGGCATTAGGATAAGTTTTGATTTCATGTTCAACTATTTTTGGATCGATACCTGGCATTTCCTCATAAGACCAGGAAAAAACATCGTGGAATTCTTTGAAAATATCCATGTAGATTTGAATCTCTTCAGGGGAGCAATCTCCTTCGACGAAGACGTTCTCCATGACGCCAGGGTTTCGGGAGATGTTTATTGGTATAGTTTCAGCTATATTTTCCATATTGCCCTCAGCATAAATTTCATGTGTAGCTAAGAGATTAATAGGACATGACTGATCTATCATCATGGTCACAGTGAATTATCCTGCTTCGATTCATCTTAACTCTGGGAGGAAAAATGATCTGTGATGAAGATCTTCCCAAGGTTTGTCCAGACTAGTCATTGCTTTGATTACTGCTTCATCAAAAGGCAAGACTAAGTCTAACGAATCAATGTTAGCAAGAGAACCCTGAGCCCAAATAGGCTCTAGAAGTGGATCTAACTCTTGTGCAAGAGTCGGATCAGTGTTAGCCGAAGCTTGCTGGACTAAAGAGTACGCTACTTCAGCGGCAGACAAGGGCATGGGCATGCCTGGGTGCCCTGTCTCATCCAGCGTGGCCGATGGGGAAGGAAGTATCCATGGATCCTCGAAGTAAGTTGTGCAGAATGACGAAACTTGAAAAATCTCAACCTTATGGTGATTAGATATAAATTTGATATCGTCGTGAGGAGGTGGGTAATCGAAGGTACCCATCAAGGATGGGCACAAACCAATTCCTACGCTGATGACACCTAGTTGAGGATTATCAATCATCAGGACCGTGGATGCCCCAAAAGCTGGGTGAGGTCTGGAGAAATACAATTGATTGATGGTCACTATCCATCCCTCGTGCAGAAACAACATGACTCGGAAAACTATAGCAACCACAACTTGCATAGAATAAATCCAACTCCTTCCTAACAAGAGGTTATAGTCGAGGGGAGCATCGACTACCTCTACTTCGACACACACAGTCTTCCCTCCTAACTGCACAGGGAAAGAAGGAACGATGTCATGTGGTCAGAACGAACGACCGTCGAAAGCATTCAGGAGAGTAGGTGATGGAGACAAAACGGGCTGGCCAATGGCCTTCCAACATGCCAACGACATAATGCATGTCGAGGCACCCTCGTCGACCACTGTGCGGAAGATATTCTATGTAAAAGGTTTCGTGGGATAAGCCACTACTATATGAAACACTACGTGGTAAGGTAGATGAGATTTCAAGTCGGTTGTATCTAACATGATGGTACCCGGATTACAAGTCTCAGTAGAGCCCAAAGCGGTTAACAAGGATTTCCTCTGAGCAGGGAAGCTTTGGAGGACCTCCAAAGCAGACATCGCACAAGGGGTTTGTGATAAATCTTCCACCACAGAGTAGTTCTAGGTGGCCCTTGCATTTGGGTTATTAGAATCTTTTTTAAATGCACCTTTTGGAATGAGTGTCATGGTTTCTCCCAACGTCTTCTCAATCTGTAGAGGAAGAGATTGGAGGTCAGCTTCTTTACCCTTCTCAGAAGCGCTTAGTTTACTATAGTTATAAATGCATCACCCCTAACCATATATACATTCGCGGATGTGGGGTTGTTCGAAGGCGGGAAGGTTTCTTGGCTGTCCCCATCCATGCTTGTAGAGGCTTGAGTTAGATTTTGCCCATGTTGAAATGGATTAGTCAATATTGCCTGTCGTTGCTGCATGACAAAGTTTTGGGCCTCTGCAATTCGAGGACATAGATGGGTCGAGTGGTATTTTGCGCACAAGTTGCATGGATACCTCGCCTTCCATTTTTCAGTGTTGTCCCCGCCAGCATTATCAGTGGGTTTTTTATCCCCCTTACCCTTCTTTCATTGTTTTTTCTTCCCTTTAGGTTGTTGGGTGGCCTTTGGGTTAGTCGACTACATAGTGTGTACTTCCGACTTTTTGGTAGGGGGAGTAGCCAAAGCAGTAGTTTGGCTGGCCGTTGTGTGTTGTATAGATAGTTGTTGCAACTACTTCATCAATTGCTCAGCGGGATTTGTTTTTGCTGAACCAACAATACCATTGGCATGTGGTCCAGCTCTCTGTCTAGTTTTATCCAGTATTGAACGTGGTGCATCTGGCAAGATGTTGTATAATAAACCGAACTGAGAATAGATGAGCTCAAACTGTTGAGCCCTCATGATGGCATATTCTTCGGAGAAAAATTTGGACATCACAATGTCTTTGGATAACTGGGGGACTAAAGACTTAAGGAACCACTCAAGCAGGAATGCTAGTGGGACTGGTACCTTGATTAGACTCTTCCAGCGTCTCCATTCTCAGATGTGATCAGAGATATGGTCCGCTATTGTCTGTTCGGAATTGGCGAGCAGCTCTGTGCCAGCATCGTATCTCACAGGTAACTAGAAATGGTTCAGGAAATCCATCGCCATTTCACCAAAAGAAGAGTATCTTGAGCGATCGATCTCAATGTACCATTTCACGGCACTCCTAATGAGAGTACATTGAAATAATCACCACTGTACGGAGTCATATTTCAATGAGTTAGATGAGCACCAAAGATGGAAGGTAGTCACATGATCTCCTGGATCTTCATTAGGCTTGGCTTCAAACTTTGGAATGTCCGAAGGCAACTTCGTCGAGATAGGAGGCCAATGCATATTGTGACAAATAGGGTCATTCAACAACCTTGTCAAATCTGGAAAATGTAACGTCACCAGGAATGGTAGTTTGGGTTGTTGTTGATAACCTAGGAAAAAGGGGCCAGGAGTTTGACTGGCACCAGGTTGTCAGGAAAAGTTTGGCTGTTGGCCCGGATTCTGGTAGAAACCATGGCCCTGGCCAGCGTAAGTATTTTTCATATGTGGAGACATCATCGGCTGATTTCCCAAATAGGACATAGATGGTTGGGCATGCATTGTATTCAAAGGAATTTGGGAAGGATTACCCCATGCCAGTCCCGTGGAGATAGGCATAGTAGTTTTTCTGGGGTTCCATTGATTGTGGAAAGAATTACCCCAGATCGGCATTATGGATGAGGGAACGGATCCCTGGCCTGAATTCCAAGGTCCTTCTAGGTTTTCCCCTTGTGCAGGAATAGTACCCTGCCCAGAAGTAGATTGTCCAAAAATGGGGTTGCCCCTAGTCGGGAAAGCAGCTGACAAGAAGGTGTTGTTACCAAATGTTTCATTCCAAGAAAACGGTGTTGAACCTACCAGCATACTATGTGAAGGTCATTCCAAGAAAATGGCGTTGAACCTACCAGCATACTATGTGAAGGTCCTTGACTCCCCGCTCCAAATAAACTATTGTGTGTACGTTGCTTGGCGGATTGCTGATGCAAGCCACCAAGTGAAGGGGACGAAGGAGGGATATGACCTCCTCCGTAATGAAAAGTGTTAAAAGGGACAGGAGTGCCCTCCATGTGACCTTGTTGAGGAGCGCTAGAGCTCCCTGCCCCCAGACCCAAAGTCTGTAAAGTGGAGTAGGAAAGTACAAGACTTGTACCTGAACTAGGCATCCCATATGAGAACGGAGGGCCTATCGCACTTGGTGTGAAAGGGGTTGTGTCCACCGCCAAAGATGGGATCGGACCATTGTGCGACATAGTTGCAGTCGAGACCATGGTGGCTCGGACAGACGATGGTGGGTTAGGAGATGAAAGTTCTCCTGTGGTGACAACCGTGGTGGGAATTGAAGAATTCCTAGAAGGAGTAACAACATTTGTTTCCATTGCTGTGTGCAACACTGTCTGGTGCTCGTGAAATTGAATTGGTACAATAAAAGGTGCCAAGAAATTAGTGTTTGGGGTTTCAACATGGCCAAGAGCAGTTGCTTCAAGGTCCAAAATGGTCGATTCCTCCGGGGGTTGGTCGAGCACAATGGTTTGTAACCCAGTCGCTTCAAAAGACCCTTGTTGGTCTAGTTTTCGCCTTAATGGTGGCGGGGATGGCTCCAGTGTAACCGGCAACAGGCCAAGAAGCCTTCGTGATCGACAGAGCTTGGGATCCTCCACTGTGTGAGAGTATCCAAGACACTCTAATGTAGTCTAAACGCTCAAAAGTAACACACACTAAAAAGTTCCTAGAAGATAAGACAAGCAAACACTAAATTAATTGGAAGAACAGTTACAACAACCAACACTAGAGAAACTTACTGGTGCAAGTGAAACTCTAACACGGAATCACCCTCTGTGTATACTCTACAAAGCATGGCCTTATGTCTGTCCTAGGTACCATGGTATACCCCCGCAGTCACCTATGTATGTCCCTAAAAAAAATTGGCAACTAGGTTGCCAGCCCGCGAACAGTCACCAAGCGGGTACTGTCGAAAGTCGGGTAGACCACAATGAGCAGGGTATCGAGCCCGAAAATTGTCAAGCATATCGAGAGAAAATGGTCCAGAAGAAAACTGAGGACCTCGAACATATTCAAGACCCATGAAGCCCTGTGGAAAATGAAAACGAGGGAATCCCACAACAAGCCCTCTATATGTGTTCTCCACTACGATTGGTCCGTCTTTGGAGGGGTTATCTCAGCTACCTTTCCGCATGCGACCTCAAGTTTATCCCTTTTGTTAGAGGGGGGTATCGGATAAATTTCATGACACTGGACTTAGACACTACCTATCTCAGACTCCAATGTTTGATGTAAAATGGCCTTGAAGAGTTTCCTCTCCAACCTAATCCAAGGCCCTAGTCCTGAACTAGTTGTTGAACCCTACAAACATAAAAGTCTATAAGATTTTAAATATAGCGTTAATTTTATGGATTTGTATTACATCAAGGGGTATGAAGGTGAAATTGATGATGTGTAAAAGACGAAAGCAAAAAATGAATAAAAAAGATGGAAACAAAACTTTTACTTGATGCAAAATTTCAACAACTTTTCAAAAGAAATATTTTTTATTTTTCTAAGATTTTGGACAGCAAACTCAAAGGAATTTCACTCGACTACGAGCTACTTATGATCCAAGTGAACTACAAAAAAATTATGAAATAAAAGACTTTTCCCTGGCTTAATAATGCAAAAACACACTCTTCAACCAAACAAGAAAATGAAAAGAGATTTTTATTATTATTATTTTAAATGCTAGTAAAGCAAGAAAGGAAAAATACCAACAAGCAAAAACCAAGAAAAACAATTTTGGCCTAATTGCAAATCGCAAAGAATCAGATTAAAAAAATCACACACTATCAATTTTTAAAATAAAATGACTCTCACACTTGTCTAAAAACCGTAAAAATTCTTTTATTTTTCTGACAACTTTTTAAATGAGAAAACGCAAGATAAGGGTAATATTAATCCTAAGCTACTGACTACTCAGGCAGAGATTCAAACACCTGAGAGGAATAATTCTTGTCAAGGGAAAGGATGAATACCTTACCCTCAACAACAAGTATCCTGTACAAGCACATGACTGTCACTTTAACAGCACGCGTGCGAACGCGCGCTGGATAGAGATAGAGTGTGTGTACACGCGGGCTGACCTTGTACAGGCCGCATGTATATCTAAACTCTGAGAAAAAGAGAAGACAGAGAACCTAAAACCAGGAAGAGACCACTATATTGATAACCAGGATCCCTTGAAGGCTTGAACTCTATTTTTTTAACAGAAAAACAAATAATGTAAGAAAAAAATGATAAGGCAAAAACAATCTAAGATAGGACTGCTAGCAAACAAGACTCAAACAAAATTACAGAAAACCCCCTGAGAATGTGTGATTCTGATAGGGAAGAGGATGACTGCCTCTGAAGCTCTCTGAATTCTACACGCTACTGCTACTTCTATAGCTAGCATTCACATGCAGGATGTAAGAGGGTAGGGCGTGGGTACACGTGTGCAGACCTTATGCAGGCCGCGTGTACCTCTGTGGGTCTCGAAAAACACAGTCAAGCAAAATACAAGGAAAGCTGGTATGGACAACCAGACTCCCTGCTAACTCAGACCTTACAGAAACTAAAAGAAAAAAAATAGGCAAGAAAAACTAGTCTTTAAAACTACCCAAAAACTAAATAAAATTCCAAGAACCCTAGAGAGTCTCCCCAGTACGGTCGCTAATTCTGTTGTTGGGGAAAATCATCCTATAGACTAGCAAATAGAGTTCAAACTTTGCATGCAGATATGACCGAATAGAAATTACATTCTACCTTCATCCCTAGATTTAAATCCCCTTTTCTTATTAAATTCATGGAAAGATCAACCTACCTCGTTCCCAGCGTTTGATGTCGATCCTCCGTTGTGCTCGATTACTTGTTCGCAATACTCCTTCCAAAGCTGACCTGCATCCAAGACAAGCAACAACTATGCATGCATACTACTTATATACTAACGAGTTAGAAATCCAAACATATACTTCTCAAACTATAAACAATTCATGAGTTGGGATGGGAAAAGCATTTTCTTTATTACCTTGAATGAGTCAACTTACAAAATTTGAGACCAACCACCGCTCCTTGAACCTGATCCTGGGCTCCTCTTCTTCTGTCCTTCAACTTCTTTGCTTTGAATCTCCTTTGGCACAAGGAAAGGCTAAAGGTTTGGGACAATGGGAATACATAAATGGACAGAGTTTCTTTGCTATATTTTTCTTCCTTCCAAATGGGATCCCTATCCCTTATTTTATAGGCTAGAAGGAGCTAGGTATTTGGACGAACCCTCGGCCATGCATGGCAGGAGTTTCAATTAACTCACCCATAGCTTTTTGTTCCATTGGCAAATTTCCTTTTTTCATGCTTTTGTCGGTCCACGCGGGCTATTTTGGGTCAGCCAGCGTGTACACACGTGCAGTAATGGATTAGGGTGCATGGGACTTTATACAAGAGGATTTTCAAAGAGTTGTTCAACAGTTCTTTGGCAAAGAAGGGATATGAGTTGGCCTGATTCCAGGTAAGCATGTGTGGTGCAATTTAGGGTTATAACAACTGGTAATAAAGTGGTTTCTACCATGTTCAACCTCAACACCTGTAATCACATGGTTAGATTCATACTTAGAGATGATGGAAATGAAGACCTTGGATCTCATCATTTTAGTCCAGGTTGCAACGAAGAATTCATAAATTTGTACTGACACATGGATCCATTGTGTATGTCTCGTGGCTATCTTTGAATTTGAATTCTTTTAGAGCATAGATCTACAGTGTATTCCTGGTGGCTATGTTGAATCATGATGACATGGATCCAGAGTGTATGTTTAGTGACCATGACTCACTTGACACTTACGATTAGAGTCACTTGTAGTCTAAGCATGGGAATGCCTACCTAAAAAAATGGTATATTATTATGCAGATGCTTGATTGTTTGCAAGTTCCCAATCGATGCGCTCCTTGTTTTGGACACACACATTCTACAAACTATTTCAATTGTCATGATTTCCAGCTTCATACTTTGGGGGGAATTTTGTTACACATTATTTTGGTCACCTCAGTGATCAACTGAAAACATGTGTTCATGTTCCCTGAAAATATTAAAAGAGCTTTCTCCATGAGAAAAGTGGTTTTCTTTCCTCTTCCAAAAACCATAATAAGGAAGGTCGTCACACCCTACTATATGAATGGGCTATGAAGATGTTTGATCATCACACTCTTCCCTAAAACTGGACTGCGACGTCATCGCATGATGCTTGTGCATAGGGTGAGATGATGCTTAAATCCAAGGAAAAGTCAAAATTCATGAATGTTCTAGAAGGGAATATTCTAGAAGGTGAGGTGGCCTCCAATCAGTTTGGATCTTAGTTGCATCTCTAATTTAGTGGGATCATCCTAATATCCTCACCCATATCTCTTTCACACTATATAAAGAGGGATATCTCATGGAAAAGGCTAAGGTTGAATAGGATAAGATTTGCATGGAGAGTTATACTACAGATTATGCTTGAGAGATTTGCTTTAGTTCTTCAAGTCAGATTGTCAATCTTCTTCATTCAAGGCATTGGAGAAAAGGTGTGTGTGTTGAAGAAAAGAACCATTGAAAGGGGACCTTGCAACATCAAGGAATAGTTTGTATTCTCCACTTTCCATTTAATTTAATACAAAAATACATTTCCTCCCTATAGAAGCATCTCGTCTTCTATTATATAATTCCTTGATCGTATGCATAGACTTCATTAGAATATATATAACTTTGTCTTCCCTCTTTGTTGGTTTGTGATTCTTGGATAGTCTTACCATTATGAAAACTCAAGGAACGAGCTACAAGGACAACACTAGCGAGGATCAAGCGTCGTTTAAAAGGTATGTCACTTGTAACTCACTAAACTAGTTTGTATGACAATTGAAGTTTAAGGCGAAGTATGTATTCTGTTCTGTTTTTTTATAGTTTCCTGTGGAAGTTAGCGAGATTTGTTTGTGTCTGCACTTACCGATTAGTTCAATAACAATTGGTCACCTGGGTGACGTCTTGTACATATGTATAGTTCTTATACAGTTTTTAGTCTTTTTGTTTTATGGATGTGTATTTATTTATGTCTTCTTTTTCACTGTGGCAGATGTCAAGTGAATCGGAGGTGCATTTTCAGTTCGCAGATGGCGCTAGCCGACACACTCGGAGGCTTGCTTTTGCATCTTGGGTGATTTTCACACATGGAGGCCATTTTCTATCTTCTGGAGGTATTTATCTAGGTGAAACTACAAATAATGTCGACAGGTACAGTGTAGTGATAGAGTTGCTTCGTGACTCCTTGTTGCATGGAATTTCACACCTCCAAGTCTACCTGGATTCTCAACTGGTTGTTTCCCAGTTAAATGGAGTTTACCGCATTTATGATCCTACTTTTCACCGACGTTTCCTTAGGGTACGTCTCTTAGAACGTTACTTTGATTACATTATGTGTATCCATGTTCCTAGGAGATTTAATCATATGACAGATACTCTAGCTAATCAAGTATTATATTGGCATATTACATAGACATAGAAAGAGAAGCACACACATACACATGTACATACATTTGTAAAAAATGTAAAAATGTGATCCATAAGACAAATAATATGTATATATATATATATATATATATATATATATATATATATATATATATATATATATATATATATATATATATATATATATATATATATATATATATATATATATATATATATATATATATATATATATATATATATAT
>ML790039.1:55472-66140 GCA_009831015.1 Picea engelmannii | reverse complement strand
AGAGTTAGTTAACAGTGGGATTTACAGTGCACCGGGGCTGAGGGGTTTTGGGCTCGGAGGGCTAGGACGTCCATTGATGTCCTAGGGCTAGGCGTACTGGTCGGTAGGGTGGATGGTTTTGGGGTGTCTTAAGGAGCAAGCTGTTGCGGATAGGTGGATAGGTTCAAGCGAAGGGAGTGACAGCATCAGAGCGAGGTATTTAAATTGTTTTGTAAATTATGCAAATTGTTATGTAAATTGTTATTTTTTTTATTGAAATATGGGAGTGAATATGCTAGATTAAATAAATTTTGAGTAAATTTCAAATTTACTGCTCTGTTTTAATTCTATGGTAGTTTAATGAAATCACGGTCACTACAATGATGAAGTGTTCCCAAATATCCGGAGGTCAAATATGAAAAGGGTGGCTAGCGAGACCCCAATTCTACCCTGCATCGAAACCTTGGGGTGGATAATTGAACATATGGACACGGCGAAGTGCACTATCAACAACGAGGAAGGTGAATGTGTTGGTGTTTTCCTTCCGGTGGAGGTTCAAAAGTATTACAAAATTAGAGATCCAGAGGAAAGGATAAACACAAATTTCATGGTCAAGTTTTATGAGTTTCATGATACCATCTGATTTCTAGCTTCGTGGTGGAAAGAGGAGAAAAAAATCACAAACAAGAGAATTGTATTGAGTTAATCTTCGAGAGCCTTACATGTATCTAATGGCGTTGATTTATCGACTATACGAAGAAAAGGATTGCTCCAAATTTTTAGAGCCATGGATGTCCTTGGCATACATTGTGGCGTTATCTGAGAGTAGTTTCAATTGGGGATCCATTATCTCCAAGCAGCTAAGTATTAATATTTCACAGGATTAGACACCAAAGGAAGGATAGGTTTTGACCTTCTACATGACATCCTACTTGATGGATGTAATTTGCGCAAGGAACGTTTTTGCAGTTATGAATTTGATCTAGCATATTTTTGAATTGCCTATATATGTGTATTTCAACATCTCATGGGAAAATAGATACAAGATATCATGTGCCTTGATATGCGATGAGTTCATATCTAGGGTATACCTCATCATTTTTAGAAAGAGTGACCTTGGATTTTGGTGGTGGAAAAAAATATGCTAGCTAAGGTAGGCCACTGGTACTTAGAAGAAACTAGCACCTTCATCAGAGTGTTCAAAGCTACTGTCGCACCCCACCTACTCTCTGTGCATGTCCCAGATCATATCATATTGGGATATATATGCTACCACACTATCTTGCAAGGCTATAACACCTCCCTAGTCAAATACAAGAAGAGAGATTTCATTCCCTATGGTTTCCACATACGATTTTATATGGTTAGAGACACTACTTAGGAGAAACGGGAAGGGTTGAATCAACTCGAGTATTGGTTTCATAGAGGCCACTTTCACAAGCATGATCCCAAGAGTTTAGTTCCCCAACATTCAAAACAGGTATCCTCCTATTGGCTATATGCTCATGATATTTTTGAAGATGAAATATTCACTGAGGGTGCCTGGGATTGGGAGGAAGTAGTCCATAGAAGGGCTAACCAAAATATGACCAAATTCAAAGTGATGAACATGGATGAACAAGTTGATACAATAGATCAGATAACTCAAGAATATCTCACGGTAAGAGATGAAAACAGAGAAGTAGAAGTAGTAGAGACACGAAGGAGGGGGGTTTTGTTACTCGAAGAAGCCTAAAGAGTTAGAAAAAGGTCAGAAGAAAATCCCCCACTTCACCTTTTGATAGAACCCTTGAGGAATACCCCGACCAACATAAGAAATCACGGAGAAGATATAAATGGATCAGAGACAACTCCCCTACATGAAACCAGTGATAAAGAAAACCCCATCTCTATTTTACCACAAGAAGGATCGTCAGTGACCACTACAGCTCAACGGAGGATAATAAGAACATCAAGTGGGACAGTTTTTCCTAATGTCCTCATAGAATTAATTACCATATATGAGAATGATGAAAGTTCAAAGGCCTCGTGCATAACACCGATACCAATCACAGAAGAAGAAGAACCAGGGGAAACATCTGCTCTAGCTTCTGACGCTTTGATCCCAAATCCCCAAGAAGGAGACCATGAGGCTAGAAGCACTCTAGACACTAAATTTTCCAACCAAGTGGGAACACAACTTCAAAAGGATAGCTCCAAGAATGACTTGGGTGCTGGTGAACAGGAAGAGGAAAAGTGGCAACTAGAAATCGACAGTTCAACGACTGACCCCCCAACTAAGGTTGATTTTGTTAGCACCAGAAGTCACTCCTGGATTACGGCAGGAGTAAGAATGATACCCATCAGTTTTATATGTCACGATAATTGAATTAGGGTGTTCGAATGGATGTAGACCTAGGAGAATATCATTTTGACTCAGAATCCCGAACCAGGTCATGCATGAACAAGTGAGGTCTTGATCTAACCTCCGTTAGTAAGTTGAATTTAAGGTGAGAAGATGGAATACTTGGTGAGAAGATGAACAAGACTGCTATGGGTATCCGGCCTTCTAGTAGCTCCGAGAAGAAAAACAAGACACTGAAATATGTCAAACTAACACAGCTACAACAACACAATGATGGCTCAACTGGATCTTCCAATTCCGAGCATCACAATACTATTGTAATAGCTTGACTGGATCCTCCAATTCCAAGATATTCAGTGTGAGAGGGAAAGGTAACATAGGAAACTGACTAAAACTGGTGTAAATATTGCAGTGATCAACCATACATCATCCTACAACATCACAACCCTCGACTGGATCCTCCAATTCTGACTGTCTTAATACAAAGTTTACAGAGAGATGGAAAGAAGCTAACTTTCATTAAACAGGAAGTCTCAAATGCTAATACATAACCAGGAAAACCAATGCTTCATCAAAACTTTACAATGCGGGAACCTAGCTCAACCATCGACCATAACAAAATGGAAAAAATGCCTACATATACTCAAATCACAAGCACAATAGCAAGTTCGAGTCATCGCATTGAAGACATTACGTCTGCATGTTTACTGGTAGACTGCGCATGCAGTCTCTTGACAGTCGTGAACTTCAGTCAGACGCAATCATGCTCCAGAACAGGCCTGTAAATGAATTAACAAGGTGGTAATCCTTTTCTGGACTTTCCATTTATAGTGAAATGATGTCCAACCATCGTCAACTATTTCAATAACTGCTTCCTTGGGATCGGGAAAGGCCCTAGTCAAATCTGTATCTCTAGGACGTGGCAGCCTTCTCACACTTCCATCTAGATCTGGTTAGAGGATTTATAGGAAGACAAGCGGGTAGATGTGGAGGTCATCACGAAGACTGGAACATTTGACACGAGGCGGTGAATGGGTGGTAACCAGGTGGGGCGATTTGTCATACTCGGTGTGGAGGTGAGATGAGTAGAGGCCATGTGGACGGATGTGGTAGAAGGAAAGCGGTCGGGCCAATGTGGGTGGTGGAAGCTATGTGCATTGCACTGGGACAGGTCATAGGTGACATGGCGTGAGGTGATGATGTGGGGAAGATGTAAGGCTGTGAAAATGGATGGGATGGGACCATCTTCCAGTGAGGATGCGAGTGGTAAGACACTTGGAAAGAGATTATAGATGGGAGTGATAAGGGGCAATGGCCCAATAGTGAGTGGAGGATGTGATGGGTAGAGGTGAGAGACGGAGTGGAGGGTAGATGGAAGTGGGAGGTGAAGGCGGTAACAGAGGAGGTAAGTGGTTTTAGGTGGGAGGGGTTCTTACATCACGAGGAAGTGCCATGATAGCATGGGGGTTGTATCCAAATCTGCCCATATCAGACCCCCCCCCCCTTTGTTAAAGGCAGAAGAGAAGTGGGGTTCTAGAATTGAACCTGCATCGTAGATATGAGTGCTCTGGTTATGTCCGTCCAGATCAGTGCACTAGAAAACTACCATATCATACACCCCCCCTTGTTAAAGGAAGAAGAGCAGGGGGGTCCGGAATTGAATCTTGGTCGCAGATTTGAGCGTGGACGTCCTGGCCATCCAAATTTTCACGCTACATAGCACAAGGTGCGAATGCACCCCAAAACTTAGGATAAGTGGGTTCTTGACCCATTCTTCACCACTTTTTCACCCTGGTGCCTTTTCCAAAGGAAAAACACCCCCCACGCATGACTATGTGATAACATATCCTTTCCCTATCTCTCTAGCTAGGAAAAATACTCCACCAGCCAATGAGGATGAGCAGGAAGCCAAGTCACCAGAGCATACAAAAACCTCCCCTGCTAAGGAATTACAAGAACTAGTCATAGAACATTTCTACATGGCAAGAAGCCTAGGAAACACTCTAACCTGAGGAGATCAACAGATTCCTGAACCAATAGATGAAATCACCAATATACAGGTGATCACTTATGATAGAAAAAGGAAGGTTGTGATGAGAAGAACAACCAAGAAAAGGAGACTCACGCTCGATAGTACTCTTCTCATCACCACAGAGGAGACACTACTCTACATAGAAAATGCTAAGATGACTGAGCTAATTGGAGTAGGGAGGGACATAACTGATGCCATGTTAGATAGAGAAAAAAGGGATGAAAAGGAATTATCTACCATGAGGAAAGATCTAGACCATATACGGCATCAAGCAGAGTATTACCAAAATTCAACACAGGTAGTAGTACTCCTGAAGAGTTATTTTTGATAAACGTATGTGCACTTCACAAGAGAAATAAATATCTTCACCACTTGCATAGCTCATTTTCAAGAAGCTACCCTCATGGGGCTAGAAACCTATAAATATGTGCATAGATGGTATGAAAAGGTGAATTAGGATTTGGAGAGGATCGACTACATCAGTAAAGTACAAAAAGTCTGAGACACAGAAGAGCATGGAATCTGAGTGCTAATGGATAACAGCATCTCCCAGATTAGGAAGGCAGCTAAATACATGGTAAGTATGGTCCAAGAACTTCAACAAAAGATATAGGACAGATGGACAGAGTGCGAGAAAATTTGGTAGAAAATCAATAGGGAGATGAAAATCATTGACCTACCAGAGTTCGATCCACTGGAGGATTTCATCAATTTGCATGACATAGTCAAATGACACACAGAGAAAGACTCGTCACGGGAAGCATAGATTTCGCAAATTTCAAGTATGACCTCAGATCAATTGAAGAAGTCCACGGAACACCTAAACAAATCTCTTGCAGTCCTACAATGCTTAAGTGTCAAGATAATCAAGTACAAGGAATGAGCAATAGAGATAAAATAGGTATTCTTGGCTCCGATGGATCATCATAGGTTTCCATATGCAAACACATGCGAACATCTCTTCATCAAGTGGTCAAAGTACGAGAAGAAAAATCCACTCGAGTATAACCATTATAGAAGTAGAAGAGAACCAATAGATGAAATCTGCCACGTGGCATTTTCCCAGTTTAATACCACTATAGTAGTTATTTTTAGACTAGTTAATTTATGTTATAAATAAGGGCATCGACCTTGCATAAAGGGTCTATGGTTTTGGAGAGAAATACTTTTCTGAAATTTTGTAATAGAAATATTTATGTGCAAGTTTATTTTAATTAAGAAGTTTTTTTTAGAACCAAAGACACTTCTATCATCTATGGCATGAATGTGTTTAGACCGGGGAGGGTTATCTATGTCTTCAGATTCAATATTTGTTGCTTTGTTGAGTAAGAGTTGTTGTACCTGTATTTAAAGTTATCTTATAATGTTGTAAAAGTTATTTTATTATAATTGGTTATTATTATTTGATTGTGTTAACATGTGATTGATAATAGAGCATTGGGAATTACTTTTCTTTCACTAGCTTCTTGTCACATGTATGTTTCTTTTCTGTAACTGTTATATGAGACAATGTTCAATGCCCACTAATTAAAATGGTATTAATTCCAGTTTGAATTTGTTTAGATATTCTTCGTCTGCATGCTAGGGTATAAAGGTTATCCTAAACCCACCCACCCCCCCAAACACATAGTTAGCTTCTATATGTCATCTAGTTTAGATTTTTATCTTTCTTTTGTTATAACGTTAGAAAAAGAACCAAAACGAGAACTGCCTAGCTTGAGGAAAAAGGCTTAACAAAAAAAACATATCTTTCAATCACCATTAAATCCCATCGATAAACCCATCCAGCTCATGAATCTGGAGAACCTTAGGACTCATCAAATTCTTACGAGTCTAATTGGGCCTCTTAGGTGGATTTGGTTCCATCTGTTGAGTTAAAGGGATCTCAGACCCCTCAATGTTGTCATAGAGTGCTCAAAACCTGTTGAATATGTTGGATGTGCTCCTCCCAAATTTTTTTGAACATAAGGATGTCATCCAATTATACCACCACAAAAGAGTTTATGAAGGGTCTCAATACATCATCCATCAACCTCATGAAAGTGGCTAGTACATTTTTTAAGCCAAACGGCATGACCATCCATTCGAAGAGACCTTATTTAGATTTGAAAGATGTCTTCCATACATCAGTTGGTTCAATGGGAACTTGGTGGTAGCCAGAATTTAGGTCAATCTTGTTGAAGAAATTTCCCCACTTGAGTTGGTCAAGAATGTCATCAATTATGGGAATAAGGTGTCAGTTCCTGACTGTGATTTTGTTTAATTCTTTGTAATCAATGCATCTCCTCTAGGTCCCATCTTTCTTTTACACTAATACAATCAAGCTTCCACAAGGGGAGGAGTTGGGTCTGATGTGCCCCTTTTGAAGTAGCTCTTGGATATGACACTTCATTTCGTCATTTTCTGTCAGCGAGAAACCATAGACTAGTCCATTAGGAAGAGGTGCACTGAGGGTTAGATCAATTAGATGCTTGACTTGGCAATGTATCGGTACCTCGATGGGTGAGAAGAAGATTTCTCTGTACTCTTCCACAATCTTGTCCACTTGCTTTTGCTGCATAGAGAGGCTCTGTGTAGAGGCCACAGATGTGGCGACGACCTTCTTCTTACTGTGAGCCTGGATCACAAAGAATACGAACTTCCCATCATATGAAATGACCTTACTGCATTTCTTAGCAGGGATTAAAGAAATAGCAGTATGCGATGCTACCTCTGGTATCTTGTACAATTGTCTACCCAAAGTAATAATAAAATGGTAGGGTCTAGACTCATACATAACATGTCACTTTCACAAATATGGTTTTCCTAAAAGAACATCACAAACTTCAAGAGGATAAATATCACACAATACCTCATCTTTGAAAGGCTTGATTCCATAGGGTAGACGACACTATTGGCTAACACAAATATCTCTTCCTTGGTGAAGCAATCCAATGGTGTAGGGTTGTGGGTGTGGTTTCATTGGCAGGTCCAGTCACTTGACGACCTCTAATAAGATCAATTTCTTATGACTGTCACTATCAACAATGAAATGAAGTGGATCTCCCTTTACCCACATCTCTGAGTGAAAGAGGCATTCCCCTTCCTCTGGTTCTTCTAGTTCGCTTGGTTGGACTTTGGTGGTAGCGATAGTGGCACTAGGTTCAACATCGATAATATGCTTCCCTCCTTCTAGATTTGACTCAGAGTCATAATCGACCTATGACTCAAAATATTTCATATCAACCATGAGTGACTGCTTGGAGTGACATTCTTCGGTGTTGTGCCTAGAGATTTTATGGTATTCACACCATTTTCCCGTGTCCTTCTTTTAATTTTCATTACCCTTCTTGTGTTGCAGCTTGGACTAGTTGTCCTGAGAGTGGTCGTATTTTCTCTATCCCTTGTTGTGTGGTTTGGGGCCACCTTTTCCCTTCTTCAGCTGTGAGGATTTTACAGATCCAAACTCTTTCCTCTTCTGCTTAAATTTCTGCTCAATCTTGACAACATATCTATAAGTCGTACCAAATGATGAGATGTCTAGAAAATCCATTTATTTTTGAATGTATCTATGCAAAAAAATGTGGTATTTTAGCACCAGATGTCACTCAGAGTATTTGATACCCAATTTGGTGCGCAGGGTATGGAAAATATTGGTGAAATATGGTACTTTCTAGTCCCTTTCCTGACACAGGGCGGTCCATCTTGTGCATTGGTGCTCGTAGCTTCCAATAGGGTAGTATTTTTCTTTAATGGAATCCCTAAAGGAATCCCATGTGGGGGTGACCAAAAATATTGCATATTCCTCTATGGCCCTCTTCTCAAAGTAAGTATCCCACCAGTTCTTAACATGGGGGATGGCCTTGAGGAGTGCAAAAGTAATATTTTCCCTATCGAAAATATTGTGGACCGAAAATACCCTTCAAATATATTCAACCATTTATCTACAACATCCACATCTATCAATCCTTCAAATAATGGAATATCAAAATTTACCTATACCTTGAGGGGGTTTGCATGGTTGCTTGATGAAGATGCTTCTCCTGTGGACAGTCATCGAAGGATCTGTGCAAATTTTTCCATCATTTCATTCCTTTGTCATGCAAGGGCTTCCTCGAGCAACATTTTAAAAGGATCTCCTACTCCATCATCTTTCTTTTCATCCCCCATGGATTGTTGTCGGGCTCAACACGACCGATATTGCAAAGGCTCGACTGGTTCAAGTCCCAATTTCTTATACCCAAATCTTGTCAAGGACATGCATGAAGAAAAATAAATGAAGAGCAAACCATTTTGATACTGTTGATATGTATTTATGAGTGGAATGAACTAACTAATAGACTGAATACAATAACACATATATATGAATAACAACAACAGATATCCAGTGAACAATAAATTCTATTGAATAAATGAAATAGGCTGAAACTATAAAACTACATAATTGAAAACAACTTGCTCGAATGGTGGTAGCTATCGCTGAGAAGAGATGTGGATTCTATGCGCATCTGTCTCAGTGAAATGATTACAATGAGGCTCCAGAGGCCTTTTTAACATTATCCATGAATGCAAAAAACCATAGTGATCTAAAATTGAAGAAGACTTGAAAAACTTGAATAATTATTGCAAGTTAAATGTTATGTGTTTTAAAGCAACCAGATCAATTTGCAACACATAATAAAGGATTACTTATGTAAAATACACATAGACAGCAGCATAAAAACATTGAACATCAGCACATAAACACAACAACTTGATAAAGGAGTTCACCCCACTTCGAACTACATCTCCTGGTCCAGCTTCCAATGGATCATTATTATTAAATTTCTCAAAGTGCTCAAAAACATGCCTTACAATGCTCAAAATGACAAACTGACTGCTCCAATGGCTCCACAGCGTCCCAAAACCCTTGTCTGGGCTCTTTCGGCACCTGAAACGGTCGAAAAATGAGAAAGATATGCCTCCTTGAAGCTCCTTCTCCAACTTTGTTGTCTCTGGTTCTACAATTCGCACCCTTGTGCTTCAAACCTGGCACACATGCTCATATAAGCGTAAAAACTTGGCACCGGGCGCAACCGTGCCAACGGTGCAAACCATAGGACGATTAAGGCACCTCCAGCCCCTAACCGCCTCGGCACTCGGTCATGTGGCCATAGGACCTTGGGCTCGGCGAAAAAGTGGTTAAGTTGGTTTTGGAACGGGCATAACCACCCACGCACCTGGATTAGGGTCATATAACAAATATATATTCAAACCCCCGCGACCATAGGCTATACGCCATATGTTATAACCACATATATATATCAAAGGTCCACGGCTATATCCATATAAATTTTCCCGCGCATACATTACACGGGCTTTGAGTTTAGCACTATGGCATGGTCGCATGTATTGACAATGGAACCACGGGTCGGGGCTTAGCCCCGGCCCGACCCCCCTCCATTCAATACAAAACACAAGTTTAAATAAATATGAGAATCCACATATAACAAGGAACATGTGCGGGAAGGTTGGCTAGCGGAGTGTTACAAAGGATTTGGTGTTGGGGGAGGTCCGGGGGTCGAACCCCGCAGACTCCCCATATAATTTTACATATACACATAATGTCCAACAAATGAGTGACATGTGACGCCCTTGGGTTGGGCCACGTGTCCTCATATTATTTGCCCAAAATGGACACGTGTCAACACTATATTCGCCAACGAACAACCAACCAATATGCGCCACATCATCAAACTACCACGTCATCATGATGGTACGGCCCTCCACGTGGCCGTACGGACTGTACGGACAGGTACAGTCAACATCCCAAATTTTTGCCTATTTGGCTTGGCAGACAGATCACGATATCTCCTCCATACGGACTCCGTTTGTGAAAGTAAATATACCGCCGGAATCAGGAAGACGATACAGACGCAATGGCATGGTTTTCGTCGCATTCCGAGCACTTTGAAAATTGAGCAAAATTTGATCCCCTGATCACACCTCCCCATTGGGAAGCTTTTGGACCTCCAAAAGACTATCTTAGTCTATGTGAAGATGAGGGTATAGTTCCCTCACCCTTCCAACCTAAATCCACTTGGCTTGCTTGGATTCGTCCCTTTAAGACCAACTCGCAAATACTCCACATTTCCTCGCTTCGAAGTTCACATCCTCCTGTCAAGTATGGTGTCTTCCTGCAGTTCTGTTAAATACTCTGGCGAAAAATCATCTATGGACGGAATCTGAACATGCTCTCCTTGATCATCAATCAACGGAGGCTCATACAACTTCAAATTCTCAACATTAACAACTGCATACATCTGCATATATGGAGGCAAATCTAAACGAAAAG
>ML790039.1:23955-50849 GCA_009831015.1 Picea engelmannii | reverse complement strand
GATCATTATTATTAAATTTCTCAAAGTGCTCAAAAACATGCCTTACAATGCTCAAAATGACAAACTGACTGCTCCAATGGCTCCGCAGCGTCCCAAAACCCCTGTCTGGGCTCTTTCGGCACCTGAAACGGTCGAAAAATGAAAAAGATATGCCTCCTTGAAGCTCCTTCTCCAACTTTGTTGTCTCTGGTTCTACAATTCACACCCTTGTGCTTCAAACCTAGCACACACGCTCATATAAGCGTAAAAACTTGGCACCGGACGCAACCGTGCCAATGGTGCAAACCGTAGGACGGTTAAGGCGCCTCCAGCCCCTAACCGCCTCGGCACTCGGTCATGTGGCCATAGGACCTTGGGCTCGGCGAAAAAGTGGTCAAGTTGGTTTTGGAACGGGCATAACCACCCACGCGCCCGGATTAGGGTCATATAACCAATATATATTCAAACCCCCGTGACCATAGGCTATACGCCATATGTTATAACCACATATATATATCAAAGGTCTGCGGCTATATCCATATAAATTTTCCCGCGCATACATTACACGGGCTTTGAGTTTAGCACTATGGCATGGTCGCATGTATTGACAATGGAACCATGGGTCGGGGCTTAGCCCCGGCCCGACCCCCCTCCATTCAATACAAAACACAAGTTTAAATAAATATGAGAATGCACATATAACAAGGAACATGTGCGGGAATGTTGGCTAGCGGAGTGTTACAAAGGCTTTGGTGTTGGGGGAGGTCCGGGGGTCGAACCACGCAGACTCCCCATATAATTTTACATATACACATAATGTCCAACAAATGAGTGACACGTGGTGCCCTCAGGTTGGGCCACGTGTCCTCATATTATTCGCCCAAAACAGACACGTGTCAACACTGTATTCGCCAACGAACAACCAACCAATATGCACCACGTCATCAAACTGCCATGTCATCATGATGGTACGGCCCTCCACGTGTCCGTACGGACTGTACAGACAGGTACAGTCAGCATCCCAAATTTTTGCCTGTTTGGCTTGGCGGACAGATCGTGATATCTCCTCCATACGGACTCCGTTTGTGAAAGTAAATATACCGTCGGAATCAGGAAGACGAGACAGATGCAATGGCATTGTTTTCGTCGCATTCCGAGCACTTTGAAAATTGAGCAAAATTTGATCCCCTGATCACATAGAGATCCAAAAACCTAACCCTAGGAGGTGAAACGCCAAACATTGTGGGCCCCACTAGGTAAGTTGGTACCTCAACTTCTCGGGGTTGTAACTTTTTCATACGACCTCTGTTTTAGGCGCGTGATAGCCCGTTGGAAAGGTCTTTTCGATAAATACACATTATGTTGTCAAACTTAACCCCGTATACATTTTAACTATGGAAAGCCGAAAAACACTATTTAGGGCCCCAAAACTACTCTGAAAGTACAAAAAGATGTGATGACATGAAACCTTCCAAAATAATCCAGTTGGATTAGGTGGGTAGCCACTAGTCTCCACCTAGAATATGTGTAGGGATTCAGACAACCCCAGAAGTGTAGAACCCACAATTACAAAGAAGTACAAAATAGTGTGTTGAACTAAAAACTATCAAGAGCCAGTTGGAATAGATGGGTGGCTACCAATATCGATTGGGATCATCTGGGTGCCTAAAAATGTGTTAGGAGAGAAATATGGCACATGTAACATACAAGGTTAAAAAGGGAAAATAGTCAAAACTTATGAAGAGCATAACTTTCTTCTCTGAACTCAAAATTGGGAAAATGAATAGTCGATGGAAAGGTATTGAGGAAGAGAACCCATCTATTAACCCATAAAATTAATTTGAGAAGAAAATTTTGCAATCAAATCAAAGGAAGATGATTGGTGGCATTAAAGAATAGAAAAATCTGTGCATTCTTTTCCAAAATTGTGTATGTATTTATTTTTGTCTAACAAAAAATTGTTTGCATGCAGTTTTTCTGCAAAATTTAGAGGTTCGGGAAGGTAGTTTGTTTCTTCTTTGAGAACCACAACAATGGAATATGCCTAAGGTTCCTACAGCCATGAAGAGGAATTTAGGATTATGCATGCAGTCAACATGGGAAATGTTGAGACAGAGTCTAATGGAAGAAGAGATAGGAAGGAGCATGTAACTATGAAGAGCCTACAGAGAGAAGTGTAGAGTTATAGGAATGATAATAAAATTATTATTAGGAAGAGATACTACAAAGCTTGAAGATGATGCAGAAGAAATCCAATAAAGACTCTGGCACAACGCAAAAATCTAGTGCTATACAAGTGACAACATACAAATCCCATAACATAAGAGATGAGCATGGGAATGATAAGAAGTCAAGGAGTAGGAGCAGGCAAAATCATTCCCTAGGGAAATCCACTAGGAGAGATCATTTTGGTTCAGGTGCAGGAAACAACCCAAGTGTGTATATTGTCAGGAGACATAAGAGAAGGCCTGAGGGAGACATCATGAAAGGAGAAATAAGGAAGATCAAGCCACCAAATTTCAATGGTGAGCATAGGAAGGGAGAAGAGGTTGAGGCTTGGCTATTGGAAATGAAGAAATATTTACAACTATATGATTAACCCTTAAGGTTAGAAACAGTAATTGCAACCTACCACTTGCAAGGAAAGACAACCATGTGGTGGGATCAACTTAAGAAATCCAAGTATCTTGATGAGAAGATGGTTTCATGGAGGTGTTTCAAAGGATATTTTCAAGAGAAATATATGTCTGAACATTACTATGAAAGGAAGGTGAAACATTTCTTTGAACTCAAGCTGAGAATCATATGTAAAAAAGCTAATGGTTCTTTGAATTATTGAATTATGTATACTTAATGAAGGATGAGAAGCAAAAAAGCCAAAGGTTTCTTAGTGGGTTACCCTCCTTATACAGTGACAAGATACAATATGATAACCCTAGGACCTTGGAGGAAGCCATAAAAAGAGAAAAACATATTTATGAGTAGAGAAGAGGGAGGTCAGTCTTCCAAAAGACTTGGAATGACAAGATGAAAGGTAAGAAGGAGAAAAGGCAAAAAGGTTTTAAGCCACCCTTTTTCAAAAATAACTCTCAAGAAAATAAAAAAGGATGGTCAAACCAAAATGAGAACAAGACAATAGAGTCATTTGGGAAAATTCCAAGGAAACAACCTATACAATGTTGGGAATGTGAGGGAAATCACTTGTATAGGGACTACCCTCACAAAGGTGAAATAATGAGGACTGTCGACAACATTCAGGATGTTGAAACAATGGAAGACATGGTAGGAAGCATGCCAAGGATATATGCATCCTTGGACAACAAACAAGAAGAATATCAATCCCCCATGATTGAAGTGGAAGGTAAGATTAATAATCATCCCATAGTGATTTTAATTGATTCTGGAGATATCCATAGTTACATAAACTCTAACATTGTTGAAAGATTTCACTTGCAAAGGAGTAAGCATAAGAAATATTGGTTAGTTTAGTTAGCCATGGGGGCTAAGAGAAATATTAATGAATTGATTAAAGATTTTCCAATAGACATGAATGGAATCAGCACAAAGGTATATGTGAACATTATACCTGTGGGTTCATATGAATATCTAATTGTCATGGATTGGTTGGAAAAACACCATGTTGTCCTAGACTATTATAAAAATACAATAACTTTTCTCGATGAGGGAGGGAAGAAAGGCATGATTCAAGGAATTTCGGGAGTTGTAGATGTTAGAGAGATTTTATCCATGCAGCTAAAAAAACGTTTCAGGAAGGGATGTCAAATTTTTGCATCCCATATGGAAGAGAAAACTAGAGGTAAAGTGAAAAGTATTGAATACCATCCTGTCTTGCAAGATTTTGAATATGTTTTTTGAGGAAATCCTAGGATTTCCACCAAAGAGAGACGTTGATTTCTCTATTGATTTGGTGTCGGGAGCTGCCCCATTTTCCAAGACACCTTACAAAATGGGCACACCATAATCGAAAGAGCTACAGATGAAACTTGAAGAAATTTTGAAGAAGGGGTATATATGCCAAAGTGTGTCACCTTGGGGAGCCCTAGTTTTTGTTTTTTGAAGAAATATGGAACCTTATGGTTGTGTATTGATTTCAGACAGCTGAATAAGGTCACTATAAAGAACAAATATACTTTTTCCAAGGATTGATGATCTATTTGATCAACTGAAAGGTGGAAAAATATTTTACAAGATCGACTTGATATTGGGTTATCATCAAGTGAGGATAAAGGAAAAATATATCAACAAGAAAACATTTAGAACAAGGTATGGGAATTATGAATTCATGGTAGTGCCATTTGGACTATCAAATGCCCCAACTCTTTTTATGTATTTGATGAATGAAATATTCAGGGAGTACCTGGACAAGTTTGTGATTGTTTTCTCAGATGATATTATCATCTACTATAAATCTGAGGAGGAGAATGAGAATCATTTAAGAAAGGTGCTAAAGGTTTTAAGGGAGCATAAATTGTATATCAAGTTAAGTAAGTGCATCTTTTATCAAAATAATATTCACTGCTTGGAGCATATTATTTTAGCATATGGATAGCAGTTTATCCCAAGAATATAGAGGCCACTAAAGGATGGCCAACACCAAAAAATGTGACAAAGGTCAAATCATTTATGGATCTTGCAGGCTATTACCGAATATTCATAAAGGGGTTTTCAAAGATTGCAAGCCCAATTACTTCTTTGCAAAAGAAGGGCATGAAATTTGAATGGACTCCAAAATGTGAAATATATTTTGAAAAGTGAGCCCATATTAAATATTGTAGATCCAAATGGGGAATTTTTAGTGTGCAAGGATGTGTGCAATGAAGGGCTTGACGGATTCCTCAGTCAACAAGATCATGTGGTATGATATGAGTCCTGGAAATTAAAAGAGAATGAGAGAAACTATGCTACTCATGATCTAGAGTTATCATCCATTGTGCATGCATTAAAAATGTGAAGACATTACCTCATGGGGAGGATATTTGAGCTAAGAATAAACCATTGTGTTATGAAACGTTTATTTAGTCAACCAACATTAAATGTCACGAAAACTAGATGGCTAGAATTCTTTAGTGAGCATGACTTTGAAATTAAACATATCAAAGGAAAATAAAATTAGGTGGTTGATGCACTCAGTAGAATAGTTAATGAAATGCATTTTTCAGTCATCAACATGTGGAAAACATATTTAAAAGATAAAATTCTTGAAGTGGGAAACTTAGATCAACATTATTTACAAATAAAGGAAAACTTACAACAAAGCGATTTGTAGTAGAAATTTAAAAATTATGAATTGGAGGATGGAATCCTCTTGTACATAGGCAAGGTGTATGTTCCAAATTCCATGGAGATGAAAAATATAGTGTTGAGAGAAATGCACAATGTGTCATATGCTAGGCACCCCGAGTATCAGAAATCCATTACAACTATAAGGATCCAACTCTTTTGGGTGGAAATGAAGAAATAAGTGGCTAACTATATAGCCCAATGTTTAGAGTGCTAGAAGGTAAAGATAGAGCACAAAGATCCAATGGGGATGTTATAGTCATTTCCCATTCTAGAATGGAAGTGGAAAGTGGTTCCAATAAATTTTATTACAAATCTGTTGAGAACAATGAAACAACATGATTCCATCATGGTGGTGGTGAACAAATTGACTAAGGCAGTGCATTTTATTCCAGTAAGACAACACACAAGGAAACAAATATTGCAGAGATTTACATGAAGTAAGTTTCCAGGCTACATGGAGTGCCTAAAGAAATAGTTTCATACAAACATTCCTAGTTTACATCCAATTTCTAGCAAGTTTTGTTGAAAGGTTTTGGGACAACCTAAATCTTAGTACAACATATCACCCATAGTCATATGGGAAAACAAAGAGGACCAATAGGATAATTGAAGACATGCTTAGGATGTATGTGATGGACCAACCATCGAAGTGGGAAGACTATATCCACGTAGTGGAGTTTTCTTATAATAATGGGTACCAATCCTCATTGAAAATGAGTCAATTTGAAGCTTTGCATGGCAGGAAAGGTAACACACTAGTGACCTGGGATAACCTAACATACAGGGTTGTCATTAGGCCTGATTTGTTAAAGGTAATGGAAGAGAAGATAACAAAGATTAGTTAGAATTCATAGGCTTCCCAGAACAAGAAAAAAAGTTATGTAGACAAGAATAGAGTTTTTAGATATTTTTAAGCGGGAAAACATGTATTTATTAAAGTGAAAGAGAAAAGAAGTTCGATAATATTGGGTTGCTGCCCAAAGTTGGCAGCAAGATATTGTGGCCCTTTTGAAATATTAGAGAATACAGGGCAAGTTTCATACATGTTAACATTGTATGCATCCATGAGAGTGCATAATGTATTTCATGTATCATTATTAAATAAGTATGTTCTCGACTCTAACCACTTAATTGATTGGACTGTGGTCCAGGTGGAAAATGAAGGGGATTTCCGAGTGGAACCAATACACATCCTGGACTAGAAATTCAAAGTTCTTTGGAAAAAATCCATAGGGATGGTAAAGGTTCAATGGACCTAGTATATTCCTGAAGATGCAACATGGAAGCATGAAAAAATTATGCAGGAGGAATACCCACAATTTTTTGTCAATTTTGAAGAAAATAGAAGTTGAAAATGCAAGACTTTTTTCTTGGGTAGCTAGATTCTAGAACCACATCTCATATTTTTTGGTCACTTACGTTGATACCCATGATAAAATAATGGTGTAACTCGATGGACTGACGGAAGTGAAGGTGGTACATTCCTTGGGTCAACATGTTGAGAAGAAATATGAAATTTTGGTTGGGACCGTTGATGGAGGGTAAAAATTGTAGAATTTTGTTTTATTTTCTAAGTATTGTGATGTAAAGTGTACATGTATTTCGGCATGGTGTTGTGCACCAAGGATGGTGGAAAATTGTAGGGGAGGGGGAATATAAAATCCCCACAATAATCCCCAGTTTAATTAATGCATAATGTAGATATGAATGTGGCTATGGCCAATCAGTGTAATATGCGAAATGTATTTTCTATTTTTAATAAAATTAATGTGATGCCAACTACAAGGAACATGGATGGATATGGGAGTTGATTAATCCACAAGAGAAGAGAGTTCCTAAGAGGGTTCCAAGGGGGGGAATTAATTATGGGTAGTGATTCAAACCATATTTTTGAATTTTATTATCATTTGGGGAAACCTTCTATTTACATTTGAGTGTATGAGAACCCAATCATTAAACTCATGTAAGAGGGTGGATGTGAGAGTCACATCCCATAGTTGTTGGAAGAATGAGGTTGAAGCATAATCAACATTGGGTAGAGTGAGCAATCAAATGTCTTGGGAAAATAGAGGAAATTTGTATGGGGGAATTAAGTAGATTTTCACATTGATTTTTGACATGAACAACAAGTAGAGAGAAAGGAAAAAGAGCACCATAGATAGAGAAAGGAGGCTAGGTGAAATCATGAGCATGTTGGAGCGTTTTTGGAGCATTTTGGAGCTAGAAATTGAAGAGCCAGGTTGTCAAGATTGAAGAGTGAACTCCTGAGTGAGTTGCACTGTAACATCAAGTGTTTGTTGTTGGTTGCTGGTAGTTTTCCTGGCAGTGAGTTCCCTTGAGTTCCCATAAGAGTGATTCCTAGCTATCTGAGCCAAAGAGTCTGTGATAAATGAATGGGACACCTGATGGCTGAGAGCAATGAAGGGGTACATTCCTTGGGTTAGGAAGGTTAAGAGGAAGAGAGCTGGAGTAAATTTAGGATAGTTGTAGGAGAATACCAGTAGGTTGTGAGACATTGAGTTGTGAGTGGATTGTGTGAGACACCCTTCTTTTGTGGATTTCTAGCTCCAACTTGGGGGTGACTTACTTTCGATATATGTGTAATGTTCATGACTTGGCTAGTCTAGGAAACGTTGCTAATGTGTGTGTAGGATCAAAGGTTTACAACATATAAATGATCATACAAATAATAAATGCGACAAAGGACTCCAAAGTTTGTATTATGATATCTCTGTGGATTACAAAATGGTCGAATGCAACTGAATAAACTGACAATACTCAACTAGATCAACAGACAAAGGATCTTGGCAGGAATACAAATAAGAAACTGTGGCTGAATAAAATAACAACACTCGGCTAGATCAAAAGACAAAAAGGATCTTAGCCGGAATACAAATAAGGAACTAAAAGATAATACCTGGAATATGGGAGCACTGCGGAATCAATGAAGAATGATGGAAGACCTGGATGATCTTCTCGGTGACTAGGGTGTGTCTTTCAACACTGAAATCATCCAACTAGTGTCTTCCTCCTAGAATACACTGAACTATCTCTCCTGAGATGTGCCTCTTCTCCTCAATGATAAGTCATAATCTGCATAATGATGAATTAGGTCGATGACCCTTCCTTTATAGCTTTCCAAAACCCTAAATCATGTTGAAACCCTAATTCACTGTTGATTTCCAAAACCCTAAATCATGATGAAACCCTAATTCATTGTTGACTTCCAAAACCCTAAATCACTGCTGAAACCCTAATTCACTGTTGACTTCTATTTTTAGCTCATGATGACTTAAAAGCGCTTTTAAACCTTTTTATCTCAATGTCACTTTCTGAATATAACACCTGTGACTGGAGTGACCTCTAGTAACCCTGTTTACCCCTCTTTGGCCCTAGCTATAGTATAATGGGGCATTTTAGACCATTAAGCCTCCTCTCTGGAGCTCCTATTTGGAAAGGGACATTACAGTCCTCCCTTCCCAAAATTGCTTGTCCTCAAGCAATACCAGTCCAGGGTGCTGCAACACCTACTCTCTCTCCCAAGTAGCGTCCTCTACTGGAATCCCTCTCCATCTGATCAAACACTCTCTGATGACCATGCTCCTCAGTTTCCACTCCCAAAACTCCAAAACCTCCTCCGTAACTAACTCCAATTTTCCCTCCTCATCCAATAGGGGAAGCTTCTCTAATGTGCTAATGAATTGTCCCACTGCCTTTTTTAGGAAAGACACATGGAACACATTATGAATCTTGCTCCCCTCTAGAAGCTCTAGCTCGTAAGCAACCTCACCTACTAGGCACATGATCCTGTAAGGACCATAAAATCTAGGTTTGAGCTTCTCAGCCCCACTCTTCTTTAGAGATGACTGTCTATAGGGTTGGAGTCTCCAGAAAACCAAATCTCCAACCTCAAAGTTGTGCTCTATCCTATGTCTGTCTGCACTTATCTTCTGTCGTTTTTGTGCCATCTGCAGGTTCTCTTTCAACAACTTGAGAATATCCTGACTCTTTATGATCCAATCCTTGGCCTTGGGAGCTCTGCTCTCCCCGAAGACCAAGTCTACCAAAGTGGGAGAATCATATCCATACAATGCTTGGAAGGGTGTCATACCAATGGACATGTGGAAGGTGGTGTTGTAGCAATGTTCTCCTAAATGTAACCACTTTACCCACGTTCTATGTTGTCCTCCTACATAGTTCCTCAAATACCCTTCAACCCACTTCTTGACAATCTCGGTCTGCCCATCTGTCTGAAGGTGATAGATGGTGCTAGGTGTCAACTCTGTCCCCACCAACCGAAACAACTCTCTCACAAATTTCCCTATGAACCGACTGTCCCTGTCACTGACGATGTTCTTCGGCAACCCATGAAGTCTGAAGACGTCCCTGAAGAAAAGATCGGCTACCTGAACTACGCTGTACTCTGTCGGTATGGTGTAGAAGTGAGAAAAATTGGTCAATATGTCGACCACTACATAGATACAGTCCTTACCCTGGACCTTGGGTAGACCTGTGATGAAGTCCATAGATATACTCTCCCATTTCTGCTCTGGAATGGGGAGTGGTTGAAGTAACCCTACTAGAAGAGCATGCTCTGACTTGTTCTACTGGCAAGTCACACACTCACTGACGTGTCTCATAATGTCCTATTTGAGTCCCTTCCATGAGAACCTCTCTCTGATCTGTCTGTAGGTTTTGAAAAACCCCTGATGGCCTGCTAGAGGTGAATCATGAACTACAGTGAGGATCTTCTTATTAAGCCCTGAATCTGGCACCAAGTAGACTCTATCCTTGTAAAATATGACATCGTCAATGACCCTATACCGGTCATCCTATATCTTCCCATCCATCACCTCACAAGCGAACTTGTTCTTGGAATATTCCACTAACAAGTGCGATTTCCAATTTGTTGAAATCTCCATCAAAGAACATGCCGCAGGTCTCCTCGATAGTGCGTCGGCCATAATGTTCTTCTTCCCCTTGACATACTCTATGTCAAAGTCAAATTTTTGTACCTTCATCACCCATTTTTGTTGGCGCTCACTGAGGTCCTTCTGCTCAAGGAAATACTTCAAACTGTTGTGATTGGTCTTGACCACGAATTTGCTACCCACCAAAGATTGTCTAAACTTGGTCAGGGCATGCATGATTGCCAACATTTCCTTGTCATAAATGAAGTACAACCTCTCAGGTTGACTAAGCTTCCATCTCTTGAATACAATGGGGTGTCCTCCCTGCATCAAAACTGCATCGATCCCTTTGACGCATGCATCACACTCTAGTACAAATGGCAAGGTGAAGTCTGGTAGTGCCAACACTGGACAAGTGCCCATGGCTTCCTTCATGTGATCAAAGGATTCCTATGATTTCTCGGTCCATATGAAGGCCCCATGCTTGGTAAGATATGTTAGCAGTGCTCCAAGCTGAGAAAAACCTCGGACGAATCACTTGTAATAGCTGCACATCCCGAAGAAGCTCCTCAATTATGTCACGTTCTTGGGCATCGGCCAATCTAGAATGGCCTTGATCTTCTCTTGGTTCCCTTGTACCCCCTGTGCATTGATGATGTGGCCTAATTAAAGCAACTCTGTCATACCGAACTCGCACTTGGACTCTTTGGCATATAATGGATGTGCCTCCATGATGCTCAATACCTCATCCAGGTGCCTCATATGCTCTTACCATGACCAGCTATAGATCAAGATGTCGTCGAAGAAAACCAAGACTGGTTTCCTTAACTGATCCCTGAATATATGGCTCATGCAAGACTGGAATGTAGTAGGTGCATTGGTTATCCCAAATGGCATAACTAGGAACTCGAAGTGTCCAAAATGACATCAAAATGTCGTCTTCTCTATGTCCTGCTCTCAGATGTTGATCTGATGATATCTAGAGCATAGATAAATTTTTGAGAAGAAAACTGCCCCATGCAGTTCATCCATCAACTCGTCAATGCGTGGGATAGGGTATCGGTTCTTGATGGTTTTCTTGTTCAAGGCTCGGTAATCAATGCACATCCTCATGGTGCCATCCTTCTTTAGAACTAAGACAACTGAAGAAGCAAATGGGCTATTGCTCGGTCTGATGTGTCCCATCACCAAAAATTCCTTGATTGCCTTCTCTATCTCATCCTTGAACCTCGTATGATGATGATAGGGGGGGGTGATCATAGGTTTGGCCCCCTCCTCCAACTCAATGGTGTGCTTAAACCCCCTGTCAAGTGGTCTCCTTGGTGGAATTGCCTCAAAGACCTGTTGATGTCGTCCCAATAAATTATTAATCTCTGTGTGGTATTGTTGTCGACCTTCTGAATCCTTCTGAGTAGTGATCAAGCATTATGCGGCATATGCTACCTCCCCATGTCTGAATATCCTCTCCATCCTCTTGGCTAAAACTGTCTTGGGTGCTCCTGTCGACATACCTCTTAGAACAACCTTCTTCCCATCCTGATCTCTGAATCCCATTTCCAAGGTGTGGTAGTGATTTTTCCCAATCCACTAAACTCCTAACACCACATCTGTGTCCGATAGGTCAACCACATAAAATGTGTCTCTCACTGTTTAGTTGCCTAACTTTATCTCTAAGTTTGGAACTCTGTCTAGACACTCCACTATGTGGCCATCTGCTACTGCAACATCAAACCCCTCAAACTCCTCTGTTTGAAGTGCCTGTCTCGATACTAGTGAAGTGTCGATGAAGTTGTGGGTGGCCCCACCATCTATCAGGGCAATTTCCCATTACCCTTGAATAATCCCTCTGATACAGAGGGTATCATACCTGGGAACACCAGAAAGGGTCGCTATGACTCCTCCCTTTGTTGGTTTCCTCCTGTTAGCCTACTCTGGCAGTTGTGGGACTACTGGAGAATGGGCTCCTGTCGGTGTCAGTGGTCTATGGGGAAGTTGCTCCTCTACTGGTGTTGACTCCTCCTCTGAACTAGTGGATCCACTGTCCTGCTCCTCCTCCTCACTGTCCACGCTGTCTGTTGCTACCTCAATATAATGAATATCTCCCTTGCCCATGCACCTGTGGCCTGGGACCCAAGGATCTCTACAACTGAAGCAAATATTTTTCCTCATAAGCTCTCACCTAGTCTCATCATCCAACTTCTCCTTGCCCTTCCATTCTCTCTAGAATGGTTTCCTGTCTCGATCCCTCTGGGGCACAAATGGTTTGGAGAAAGTTTTAGTCTTTGGCACTGAGTCTACCAGATCTCGAGTGCGAAGGATGGCATCCTGCAAAGTGGGAGGCATGTATGCCTTCACCCATCCTCTCAAAGGCTCTATGAGTCCTTTTGTGAATATCATGATCAGCCTGGGCTCTGATATATCTGTCACTGCCATAGCTACCCGCTGAAACTCTGTGATAAACGCCTCTGTTGTGCCAGTTTGTCTCAACTGGGCTAGATCCCTGAAGTGTATCTTAGGATCCTTCCTGTCAAACCTGTCCATGAGCCTATCTGTAAACTCCCTATAGGAGGTGATGTGACTGTGACCCAATGTCACCAGTCCATGATACCACCACTTGTGTGCCTCACCCTCCAAGTGTAAGGTCGTGAAACTAATGGCCTCTGTCTCGGTCATCTGGTTGAACTTGTAATACATGTCTAGCTTCTATACCCAAGCTCTAGCGGTGTATTTGGACGATCCATCGAAAGAAGGGATGGTGAGTTTCCCAACTTTTTGGATGAAATCGAGGTTATGCCCCTACTGCTATTGTGGTCCTCCCCTCTACGGCTCTCTGGGGCGATTCCTAAGTCTGATTCCATAGTACTCAACTAAGGTCATGTCCTGATGGAAGTCACAACCCAATGCTGCGTACTCCCTCCTATACTCTACAATGTCGTCGACATGAGTGGGTGGCCTCTATACTATTAGTGGCGGTGCTGCTAATGGGGGTGCCCTCTAGAAACTAGGAAAAAAGGGTCTGGGAATCCTACTCGCAGAGGTGTATGTGCGAGAGGGTGACTGGGGTCTACTACCTACTCCCGAGTTCCCCTGTGCTGCATGCGGGACTTGTGTATCTAGGGTGCCCACTCTAGCCAATCTATTAACCACATGTGCCAAGGACTGAGACATGGTCTATTGACTAGATAACATATCATTGATAACCTGCATGAAATATGCCTTTGGATCTATGGGGGCCTTGCCACTGCCATATGGTTGCTCATATATGTCTCCTAGCATCCTCTCTACCTCGCACTCAGCCTCACGCTCTGCCCTTCTCTCTCCTTCTCTGTGTGCCTCTTCCTCTTCCTCTGAGCTAGGAGGAAAAGGGGGGAAATCAGGCCTATGCCTTCTTTCCTAATGCCTGTTGTAAGTGACATATTCATCACCTACGTGCTCACGACCCTCTAGGTCTTCTGTTGCACTCATTGTCTTTAGTCACAAGCTGGCAGGACTAAAGCTCTGATACCACTGTAATGTTCCTTACTTGGATAGTCTAGGAAACGTTGTTAATGTGTGTGTAGGATCAAAGGTTTACAACATATAAATGATCATACAAATAATAAACGCGACAAAGGACTGCAAAGTTTGTATTATGATATCTCTGTGGATTACAAAATGGCCGAATGCGGTTGAATAAACTGACAATACTCGACTAGATCAACAGACAAAGGATCTTAGCTGGAATACAAATAAGCAACTGTGGCTGAATAAAATAACAACACTCGGCTAGATCAAAAGACAAAAAGGATCTTAGTCGGAATACAAATAAGCAACTAAAAGATAATACCTGGAATATGGGAGCATTGCGGAATCAATGAAGAATGATGGAAGACCTGGATGATCTTCCCGATAAATAGGGTGTGTCTTTCAACACTGAAATCAACCAACTGATGTCTTCCTCCTAGAATACACTGAACTATCTCTCCTAAGATGCACCTCTTCTCCTCAATGACAAGTCATAATTTGCATAATGATGAATTAGGTCGCTGACCCTTCCTTTATATCTTTCCAAAAACCTAAATCATGTTGAAACCCTAATTCACTGTTGACTTGCAAAACCCTAAATCATGTTGAAATCCTAATGCACTGTTGACTTCCAAAACCCTAAATCATTACTGAAACCCTAATTCACTGTTGACTTCTATTTTTAGCTCATAATGACTTAAAAGTGCTTTTAACCCTTTTTAGCTCAATGTCACTTTCCGAATATAACACATGTGACTGGAGTGACCTATAGTAACCTTGTTTACCCCACTTTGGCCCTGGCTATAGTCTAACGGGGCGGTTTAGACAATTAAGCCTCCTCTCTAGAGCTCCTATTTGGAAAGGGACATTACAATATGGAACAATAATTCTATGGTTGAGTGGAATGTCCTTCATAGGTAGCTGGTTGGACAAGTAATTTAAAAGACAAGTGTTTATCTATTTTCTTATTCATTTCACGAGTTTAATTGTTGTGCTTAACTTTGTGTATGTGAATGATTTATTTGTTGTTGTGAATGAGTTTATTAATTTCATTCATGATTATTTAAAATGTAGCAGATGCATTTCACTATGGGCATTGAAATCTAGTTAAATATGTATATGTGTATAATTATCGCTAGAAAGATACAATAAATGAGTTAGTAGTTTCATTTTTCATGTGTATTATGCATAGTAATGTCCATGGGTTAAGTTGGGGGACATTCCAGTCTTCCCAATTAAAGATGGACTTGGTGGTAGTAATAGAGTGGTGTTCCCAGACATTTTGAAAATAAATGTGAATGGGATGGTCACTTGTCTTCCATTCCCATCCCATCCCTGGATAAGGATGAATTACACCCATTACATCCAACAAATAGGATGACATGTGAAAGCTTGGATGTTTTCTGTTAGTCGTGTGATTTGCTACTGATATAGCCTCTTCCAAGGTAGAAGAGAGGATGCTATCAGAGGTACCCATTATACTCTGAATATCTAGGCATTTGGTCCTCCATATAACCTACAGAGCATGGCTACTACACACTAGTAGGGGGTTCTGAATGAATTTGTTTGGTAGTCATTGAATGACCTTATCTTGAACCTCTTTCAAGTGGCCCACCTATTTTTCATAGCATCTCTGGTTTCAGAGGGAATTCCTTCACCCAGTCTTCATTGAACCTCTTTCAAGTCGCCCACCTATTTTTCATAGCACCTCTAGGTTCCAGAGGGAATTCCTTCACCCAATCTTCATTGAGTTCAATTTCCTTATTTGTCAACTTGTATAATGTTATGAGTACTGATGGTTTGATGGAAGACGTTGTTTTTCCTTGTGCATCAACTATTATTTTGTCATCCACGTCGGTGTGTCCTATGATCCATGAGATAGATTCACCACATGGGAATACTATTGACTATGCAACTATCTTATGAAGTTTGGAGCAACATTTAATGGAGTGGAGAACGAGGGTAAAAGGGTTTAAAAGAACCATTGGGCATGCAAAATGATGAAGAGAAAACAAGTTGTACGAGTGTTTAATTATGTGAACTCATCTCGCACATGGAATTTTAATGCACGGGGTCCATTTTTTTCCCAAAGAAAATTATCTCCAAATTATATAAATATAAGATGTTTTACATAAACTGTTTCTATCCAAAAATGAAACAGATATAGAGAAGCCATTGACTAATGTGAAGAATAGAAATGTACAGCTCACTAAGGAGCTGATCTCTCAATAAAAAAACTAATATCAACTGATATGCTGAGGAAAATCTTGCTGAAAGGAACAATAAATAAAAAAATAGGTCTTCAGACCATCTAAATTCTTACCGATCCATTCACAATACTCAGTTTTCAAAGATATTTAGATGGGTATGTGGGCTTTCTTTCCCATTTTTCCAGTGATAGATTGACAACCTGCCTTTTGGCTCCTTTAAAGCCTGCTTTGACAGGGCGCCCGCCTCTTTATTATGCTACCGATATATATGCTGAAAATTAAGATCCTTAAAATGAAGAGAAAGTTCCTTAATTTTTTATTTCCAGCCATCTAAATTCACCACTTGCAATTGGCTCTTATGGTTCATCCAATCGATAATGACTTTCGAGTCCCCCAAGATTTGGATTTTGTCAATTGCCCAAAGAGAAGCCAAGGTAAGGGTCGCCCACAAGCCCAGGAGCTTCGCCTTAGTATTTGTGCCCACTCCGCAATTAAGGTACCATTTTGTGACTCTCGAAGCATGAGATTTGAAGATACCACATGTTGAACAACAATTTCCTGTTGGTAAGGCTACCCCATCGAAACAGGCTAGCGTGAAACCATCTAAAAGCATAATTTCACAAACTCTATTTGGAATGGGATTTACTGTAGGAGGCTGCCAAGTAAAAGAGACAACAATCCTATAAACCACGGTGCAAAAAGATGGATTGCAATCCTCGAAAATCACCCGATTCCTCTCCAACCAGATATTCCAACATGTATAGGCTGCCAAGCTTACCGGAGATGAGATATCACTACACCACTTCGTTAAGCAATCAGACACCGAGATTCCATCCCAAAGGTTTTTTAAATGGAAGATTTTTTATAGACGATGCCAAACTGCTTTTGTAAATGAGAAATTTATTAACAAATGATTGGCATTTTCCTCATCGCTATTGCACAACCTGCACACCCCCGGTCCACCCAACCTCTTCTTTGGAGCACATTCCAGGTAAGAATTTTTTCATAGGCAGCCAGCCACAGGAACAATTTTAGTTTTAATGGAAGAGGACATTTCCACAGTTTTGGGACCCAACATTTATCACTGTGAAAATCCAATGGTTTTATGAGAGAAAAATAAATATTCTTAACCGAAAGAACTCCTAAGGCATCCCCCCCCCCCCACCCAAACCAAGTTGTCCTCACCTGCTTGAAGAGAAATCCCTGCATCCTTTAAAGCAGTAGTAAAGTCGTCCCATTCCAAAGAAAGCTATCCCGATAACCCCAAAGAAGAACTGGAGCGCCACCGATCTGGTAAGGAAGGAACGCCCCCTGACTCACTAGCCTGCGCTAGAACCAGAATTCTATTTTTGGACAGTTTCTCACAAAGCGCTTCAATGAGAATAGAGGACTCCTCTAAACCGGCAATTTTTTCCAAACCGATAAGAATCAATTTTCTTGAACTGACTCTCCACCGAAGCCAATGTAATAAGACCGGAATGATTTTTGTCAAACCATTCCAGAAAACGGATGAATGCCACTGCTGATGTATTGGTTTCCTGAGCCAGTCGACTATGGAAGAGCCCCCCAAATATTTATACTTTAATATCCTTTGCCAGATGCTATGTACCGTTAGCGCCCTCCAGAGGGTATTTGCCAGTAATGTTGTGTTGAAAGTGGTTAAATTTCTAAGACCCCACCCTCCACAGTGCTTTGGTCTTGCAAGAAGGTCCCATCTACAAATATGGTAGTGGTGGTTGGCTTTTGGACCGCCCCATAAAAAGGAAAAACAAAGTTGCCGAATGTGGTTCAAGATGGATGTTGGGATCAATTCCAGCGACATCCAAAATACAGATTGGCTCTCCAATACAGATTTAACCAAGATTAATCTGCCACCCAAAGAGAGCCATTGATTGCACCAGAAACCGATCTTTTTCTCAATTTTTGGCACTAACCATCTCCAATCGATCGATTTGGCTGCTCCTGGCCTTAAATAATACCCTAAGTATTTGAAGCCCACTTTTAAATCAGCAAAGGAAAATGGGATGATGGCTTTAAAGTGCTCAAGTTCAATATCATCTAGCCCCCAATAGTGAACAGTAGATTTTGTTGTATTGATGCATAGACCAGAAACCGAACAGAAAACTAGTAGAATGTCCAATATATATCACCATTCACCTAGAATTGCCTTAGACATTATCAAGATGTCATCGACAAACATTAGGTGGACAAGTTTGTGAAGTTGAGTGACCAAAATACCTGAAATACTTTGATTGACCAATCCCTTTGCTAACAATAGACTTAAACCTTCAATCATCAAAATAAAAAGGTAGGGGGACAGCAGGCATCCATGATGAAGACCCCTCCAACTCTTGAAATAATCCATTGCCTCATCATTGATCAGGACTGCAAATTTTTCACTTGTAACACATCACATTATCCAATCCGAGAGCTTTGTCCCAAAACCAACCGAAAGTATGACCACTCTAAGGTACTCCCAGTCAATACCGTCGTAGGCCTTTTTGAGGTCTGATTTTAGCACCAGAGATTTGATATTCTTTTTTTTAATGCTATGAAGTGTTTCATGGGCTGAGCCAATAGCTTCCTGGATTCTTCTTCCCTTTAAGAATCCAATCGGTTCAAAAGAAAGGCATTTTGAAAGGAAGGGTTTAATCTGATTTGCAAGGATTTTTGAGATCACCTTATAGATAAGATTACATAATGAAATGGGACGGTAATCATCAAAGGAGTCCGGCTTGTTGACCTTCGGAATCAGAGACAGGAAAGTAGAGTTAAGGCCTCCACATAGTTTGTCATTCCTCCTCAAATCCTCCACCATTTCAAGGAGATCTTCACCATCTAAATCAAAGAAATAAATGAAAAACTCGGAAGTCCACCCATCTGGACCCGGACTTCGATCTTTGTTGAATTTGACCAGAACAGACTTAATTTCCTCCAATGTAATAGGACTAAAAAGTGAATCAGCCTCCTCTTCCGTAACCATTCTAGGATAAAGGCTAGAAATCCTCACCATTTCAGCGTAATCTGTTCCTTCTTTAGCTTTAAAGAAATCTTTGAAATGATTAACGACCGCTTCTTTAATCGCATTATGTCCCGTAATTTTATTCCCAGATCCTGAAATGACTTCCCAAACATGCTTCCGGTTTCTATTAACCCCTTCCATCTTGTGGAAGAATTTAGTATTTGAATCCCCACTCTGGATCCATGTTACTTTGCTGCATAGGCGCCATGCCTCCTCCTCCCCCTGCATGTGGTTATTTCTGTTTGTTTCCAGCACTCGAAGATAACCTTCATCCTCTAAGGATAACGCTCCATCTGTAGATTTCAATAACAGTCTAATAATTTCGGATTCCTAGCCTTCTAATGACTTCTTTTTTTGTAACGAGATATCTAACAACCATTTCTTTGTTTGAAGTTTAATTTCCTTGATCTTCCATACCAAGCGCTGTTGAATATTTTCCTCTGTCAAGAATCAGGGGTCGCTCCATAATTTCTGAACCAGGTTTATGAAATCAGCCTCCTGCAACCACAGAGAATTAAATTTGAAAGGAAAAGACTTGTACACTGGAGCATTCTCAAATTGAATTAGAAGAGGAGCGTGATCGGAGATAAAGGGATATTCCACCCACGCCCTAGAGAGGCCCAGAGAAGACAAGGACGCTTCAGAGATTAAACACCTATCTAGTCTTCTGGCAGTAGCATGAAGTCCAGCACGCCCATTATGCCACATGGGGGTCAATTTGGTTGGCTTAATATCAACCAGTTTCAAAGAAGAGAGTAGGCCTCTCAGAAACAATTCCATAGTGCCTAGAACGAATGAACCGCCCCAATTTTCTTTCGAGGATAGAATGAAATTTAAGTCCCCAACTATGATAATGTTCAGGATAGTGTGAAAACCACTTTTTGCAAAATTACTCCAGAACTATTGTCTATCTTTACAAGGACCATAAATATTAAGGAAAGCCATCTCCTTTTTTGTGGATGCACAGCTGCCAATTAATAAAATACCGCTGACAATCAGAAAAGGATTTAATTCGAGGATGTTTGGATCCCAAGCAACTAGTAAGCCTCCCGAAGTACCTAAAGAGTTTACAACAGTAGTAGCCCAAGAGGGACGAAGTTGGAGTAAAAAATCTCTAGCTTTTTTTTCATCCGATAGAGTCTCTTGAAAAAACACAATGTTTGGCCTTGTACGATCTAGCAATCTACGAACTGAGGCAGATTTGAGGGTGCCTCCGATCCCTCAGATATTCAAGGAGAGAAAAATCATCACTTTTCCCTTGCTTGGGCCTTCAATGCTCGAAGGGCCCCTGAAACCGTGGAAGTGGGAACACAAACATCTTCTGTTTGACTCGAACTAATCAGTTTCTTCTGAGAACTTTTGGTTTTGACAGGCGACAGTTCAGAGGCCAGACCTCGTGACCAAGAGAAATATTTTCCCCCCTTCCCGACAAACTGAGTGGATGTTGAACCAATTTCCAAAGAGGAAACAACTGCTTTCTTTCCAAGAACTACAGACAATGGCTGTGTGAGCCCGAGGACAGAATGGCTGGGTAACAAGGAGTCTAGGGTTTCTGTGAGTAATGAGGCCTCCTCCTCGGATTCTCGATAGCCTGGCAAGATGGCTGAGTTAAGGGGCACATCTTCCACAGTGGAAGTGGATGGCACTGGATTACTGTCGGAAAGAGAAGGTGGGGAGTGAACCGGTTTAGGATGCAAAGGAAGGGATGGAAGGTATAAAGGCGAAAATAGTCTGGAAGGCAAAGAAATTGAAACAGCAGGGTCCTCTGACTCCGGTAGAGATGTGTGCGCTGGAGTAACAGGCATAAGGACCAACGGTAAGGTTCTAGGATGGATTTCTATCGGACAACAAAGTGCAGAGGATGTCGTAGAAAAACAAGGAGGACTAAGGATTAAAGGACTAGTGATGGTTTTATTCGGAAAGGTAAATTCCCTTAACCATTCCAAACAATTGAGGGCTACCTTCTCCTCCCCAGATAGAGAATTAAATAAAAGAGGACAGACTGTCTGTAACTTACCAGTAAAATTTGAATCTGGCTCGATCAAGGAGGACGAGGCTCCCAAAGACCCATGCATGAAATCCAGGGAGGTGTCTAGATCAGTATACTCAGGGGGACTCCTCTGCATCTCTTCCTCTGTAGATAGCTCCTCCAAAATTTTCCCCTTACAGTCGCGACGAAGGTGTCCAGTTTTACGACAGAGGTTGCAGTGAAAAGGCAACCCAAGATATTCCAATGGCTGGGTAAATGATCGCCCTCTCCATTCAATCTCAATCATTTCCGACAAACCATTGAAAATATCCACCTCCACTAGAACACGGCCCATGTTTCGCACCCGGGATCTGAGAGATTTAGGGTCAAGTGTAATGAACCTCCCTAAAGTGTCTCCAATATCCCTTAAAGCACCTTCATTCCACAGATACAGTGGGAGGCCAGGAAGAAGTACCCAGAGGTGTCTAAACTAAAAGAACTACGTATCCGGATTGAAAGCAATCCTCCACCGCTTCAGCATCAGACTACTTCCCCCAAAAACCCAGAGCGAACTAAGTAAGAGGGAAGAATCCTTGGGAGAGTTGAAAATAAACCCCAACCACCCTTTAGTAAGGTATAAAACCTCAGGGTGATACCCAAGGAGGGGAAACCAATGCAGCTTTATCCAGTCGTCCAGAGAGCCTTTGCTCAGGGACTTATGAGATAATCGACCAACAAGTGAGCAGAGGGCCATTCTGCAAGTATCCTCTAAACCCACGTCGTTGCCTAAAACTAGGCGCTTAGCCTTCTAATTTGTCTTCCACATATTTCGACGGAAGGGAGTCAAATGGGTTTGAACAGACTGGTTCTTGATGCCTCCTAGAGAAGTCTTAGAAAAGTTTGGCAGCCCTGTAGGCCCAATGGTCGCCTGGAATTTGGCTCTGCAACCCTCAGAGGGAATAGGGACAGTCTTGAGAGAGGCAGGCTGTAGTGAGGGAAGAAGAGAAGTTATACCAGGTGCACTAGTCAAGGTAGAAGGCTTGGGATTTGAAAACAATGCTCCTCCCGATGACTCCTTTTGAAGGTTATCCACGGATTCAAATAGCCCGGCTTGCCTCCAAATAACCTCGTCCTCCAGGTTCAAAAGTGCCTTTAACTTTGGATCCATGGTAAGAGAAAAAGTAAAACTGAAAAGTCTCTAAGGCTAGACAAAAAACACACTACTTCTGACAAGAAAGCAGACCAATAAACAAACAACCGAGATCCCAGGTGTGGCCACTCAGCTGAAAAAGACTCCACTCTTTTTTTAAAAATATATACCAACGCCCAATATTCTCAGGGATTGCAGGTCGAAAGAGGATAAAACAACCTGTGTATATACAACGCTTTCCTCAATACCAATGGATAGAGTAAGGGTACCCCACCCTCCCAGAAGAGGGGAAAAGAGTCAGACAAAAAAACAGAACTGGGTCAACACTGCAAGAAACAGAGCGTCGTGCCTCTTTAGAAAAACTAATTTCTCGCCAGCAAATCCATGATTCAGTCTTCTGGATGACTAAGGACTGTGGATGCCGGGAACTCTGCACAAAATTTGAAAAGGAAACTCCCGCCTGAAAAGCTCGTCTCTCTGGCTCGCTCCATTCACTCCATTCCAATGCACGGGGTCCATGTATCGGCGTTTGGAAGTCTTTTGATTGCCACTATATCGACTCAGGAAGAGATTACATGGCCTTAGTATCAGCCTTGAAAGAGATTTCATCTCTATTATATCGACACACTAAAAGGATTTTGTGGCCAACGTTTTGGAAACCAAAAAGGATTTTACCGCTAATGTTTCAGTGAACAAAAGTAATTTCATCCTCGATGTATCAACAACCAAAGTAATTTCATTACCGCTATTTCGATACCCAAAATTGTTTTTGTTGTCGACATATCGGCTACCAAAAAGGATTTTACCTCTGACGTTTCGGTGACCGAAAAGAATTTCATCGCCATTGTTTCAACACCCAAAAGATATTTTATTTCCGATGTTTCAATGACCAAAAGTATTTTCAACGTTTATGTATTGGAAACCAAAAGAGGTTTCGGGTGAAGATTTAAAGGCAAAGCAAACTGGAACTGGTTTGGTGTAAGGATAAAGAAAGATTGGAACTGGTGACTTGAAGAAAACCTATCAAGAGAAAATGACCTAGACTTAATCAAAATGGACCTTGAAAAGTGAAAAGAAACAAAATGAAGGTCCTCATGATCTCTATAAATTTGAAGAAAAATAAATTGAAAAGAATAAAGAAGAAATCATGGGGGGAGTTGTTGCTAGCACAATATGTTGTAATTGCAAATGCGGAAAACACAATCACATAGATCATAAACACATAGATTTTACGTGGTTCACCCAAACGTTGGGCTACGTCCACCAAGCAGAGGTATCGGTTGTCTTATTATTCAAATCTAGGAGATTACAACAAGCTCACACTCTCATCTTACGCTCGGCCTCTACGGGCATACATCAATTTATAGAAATGTACATTAGAAACTGATTATTGAATGCGCTCATATCTAAATTCTAACTTGGTCTTATTGGTTACAACCAACGCTGGATTATGGGATCTGAAATCCTAATCCTGGGAATTTGTTGTCACCGTTTAACAATCTCCACCTTGACAACAATTAACCTGATACCTTGCTCCTTCTTTTGTTTATCACCTTTTCTGCAAGCCAAGAGAAGCCAAGCACTAACGTAGCTTCTCTAACAATACTGATTTTGCGAACATGTTTGCATAGTTCTATTTTGTATGAACTTTCTCAAGAGAGACTCCACGTTCATCAATGACATGTCTTACAAAATGGTACTTGATAGGTATATGTTTTGTTTTACTATGGTATGTTGGATTCTTATCCAAGTGAATAGCACTTTGACTATCAGAAAGTAACTTTACTTTGTCCTGCATCCTTCCGAACTCACCAAACAAACCTTTCAACCAAACTGCCTCTTTGCAAGCATGTGAAGCAGCTACATATCCAACTTCTGTAGTGGATAAAACAACAATGTTTTGTAACTTTGACATCCAACTAATATATCCACCCGCAAGAGTAAAGACATACCCTGAAGTCGACCTTATCTTGTCCAAATCACCTGCAAAATCATAATCAACATATCCATAGACTGATTCACAACCACTGTTATAGGTGATACAATAATCACTTGTGCCCCTCAGATACCGAAGCACCCATTTCACTAATGCTCAATGCTATTTACCTAGATTTTCCATATACCTACTGACAACCCCAACTGCATGTGAAATATCTGGCCTTGTACTAACCATCGCATACATTAGACTTCCTATTTAGCATATGGTATTCGAGACATATATTCATTTTCTTCTTTTGTACTAGGACATAAACTTGAAGAAAGATTAAAATGGGAAGGCAAAGGGACTGAAACTGGTTTCACATCGTTCATACCAAACCTCAAAAGTATCTTCTCAACATACTTTTGTTGTGAAAACCAAATCTTACCATTCCTCCTGTCTCTGAATATCTCCATGCCCAAATATGCTTTGTTGTTCCTAGATCTTTCATATCGAACGTCCTAGCCATATGAGCCTTTAACCTATTGATCTCAGTTATTCTTTTGTTTGATAAAAGAATATCATCAACATACAATACTAAGATAATGAATAAGTCATTATTCAATTTCTTAAAGTAGACACAATGATCATACTCACTCCTTGTATAATTCTGGCTCACCATGAAAGAGTCAAATTTCTTGTACCATTGTTTGGGCGACTGCCTCAGACCATACAATGATTTCTTGAGCTTGCAAACACATTTCTTGCTGCGATTCTGAACGAACCCTTCAGGTTGTTCCATGTAAATTTCCTCATCCAAATTTCCAAGTAAAAAAGCAGTTTTAACATCTAGTTGCTCCAACTCCAAATCAAGCAATGCAACCAATGCTAACACAATTCGAATTGAAACAGACTTAACAACTGGTGAAAAAATCTCATGAAAGTCAATACCTTCTTTCTGAGAGAATATACTTTCGCAACCACCTTGCTTTGTACCTTTCCACCTTATCATCAACACCCTTCTTCAGCTTGTAGACCCACTTGCAACCTATAGTTTTCCTGACTCTTGGAAGTTTTACCAGGTCCCATGTTGCATTCCTCTCTAATTCCTTCATTTCATCCTTCATCACTTCTTTCCATTTATCATTGTTAGAACCCTTCACAACTTCCTGATATCACGAAGGTTCATCATCATTAGTACTTAAAGAAACTGACGAAACAAAATCATCATACCTTCTTGCAAGATTTATGACCCACGTAGACCTCCTTAGGCAAGTTTGTGGTTCATGAACAACCTATTGAATGTCATCATCATCCATGTTTTCCTTTGCAAAAACCTCTTCATAAACATCTTCAGAAACTTGTTTATGTTCACTTTCACCTGTATTTGAACTTGTTTCAAACTGAATCTGTTGATACTTATGTACTTCTTCCTGTTTCATTTGAACATCTACATTTGATTTGATGAGAGATGATTCATCAAATATTACATCTCTGTTAATGGTGATCTTGTGGGAAGTCGGATCCTACAACCTGTACCCCTTAATACCATCACCATATCCAACAAAGATAAGCCTTTTTTATTTATTTTGGATCTAATTTAGAACACTGATGTTTCGGAATTAAATCATAGGCTTCACAACCAAAAAATTTAAGATTAGAATAATTACAAGGGCGACCTTTCCATACCTCTTCAGGAATCTTGCACTCTAATGTTGTTGATGGTGATCGATTCACCAGATAACAAGTTGTATTTAATGCTTCTGCCCACAATTCCTGCTACAAGTTGGAGTTACTAAGCATACTCCTTGCTCTCTCTAGAAGAGTCATGCTCATGCGTTCAACAACTCCATTTTGCTGAGGAGTATATGCAGTGGTTTTATGCCTATCAACCCCAAACTCCTTGCAATAGTTTTCAAATTCCATTGACGTAAATCCACCACCATTATCAGTTCTTAAACATTTAATGGATCTATGAGTTCTCTTTTCCACTAAAGCTCTAAACTGCTTGAAAACTGTAAATACATCAGCCTTTCCTTTCAATATATAGACCCAAACCTTCCTAGAGAAATCATCTATAAAAGTTACAAAATATGATGATCCTCCATATGAAATAGTAGGGGATGGTCCCCAAACATTAGAATTGATATAATTAAGGATTCCTTCACTGGTGTGTCTTCCGGTTTTAAATCTCTGCCTATTATGTTTTCCATAAATACAGTGCTTGCATAAATCTAACTTTAAAGGATTTAGACTAGGAAGTAACTTGCGATCAGATAATACCTTCAATCCTTGTTCACTTATATGGCACAATCGTTGATGCCACAGTCGAACATAATCACTGTCTTTCTCAGATACCATTGTCGCATGATCTGAATCAGTTTTTCCTTCTAACAGGAACATGTTACCAACCTTCTTTGCTTTCATAACCAACAAGATTCCTTTGTAGACTTTCATAACTCCACCTTGAACAATACTCTTGTAACCTCCCATGTCTAAGACTCCCAAAGAGATTAGGTTCTTCCTAAGTTCAAGTACATGTCTTACATCAGTTAATATTTTAACAGTTCCATCAAACATTTTAATTCGAATGCTACCAATTCCCACAACTTTACACAAGATATCATTTCGCATGTAAACTATTCCATCATCTATAGACTGATAAGTAATAAACCAATGTCTATGAAGACACATGTGGTTTGAAGCTGTTCGCGTTCAAATGGTCACCAGGTGAGAAAATGGAGAGCGCTTGCATACCCTGTTGGGTCTGGCAGGGCAGAACAGTTGTGGAGCAAAGAGGGTTAAAGCAAACAAAACTAACTACAATCTAACTATCAACTGAAAGCAAATAACACTGCGAAAATAAACAAAAACATCAAACATAAGACACAGGGGTCATCAATGGTTTCAGGCTGGTGTATTAATGAA
>ML790039.1:8522-18665 GCA_009831015.1 Picea engelmannii | reverse complement strand
AAGGTTCAATTAGGGATTAAAAACCTTCTTTCCCTCCTTCACCTTGTTTATTCCATGACACCCATTTCTAGTGTACAAAACCTACTCTTGGTGCACATTTCCCATTCGAAGGCATGCAAAGAACCCCTACAAAGGACTCGTGTGTTGGTTCGAGGAATAATTTCAAGCTCTTGAGCTTGAGAGGATTCAATAGCATCCCAAGGAACTTGTTTTCCTTCCTCAACCATCATTGAAGCCCTACGATCCATCCTTGGTGTATAAAACCTCCTAACGACATCTATATCCAACTCCAATACCAAAGATCCCTTAGAGGTGGCATATATTGTGGTTAGCAAGTGTTTTTCATGGAAATTGAGCCTAAGAAGCTACATTTAGGGTCTAAGGCCTAAGTGTTTCCCTCCCCTAACCATGGTGCTTGAGCTCAAGAAGGTTCAATTAGGGATTAAGCCCATTGTTCCCCAACCATTTATAGGCTTGAAGACGCATTTATTTTTACACATAGGAATGCATACTCTTTAATGTATTTATGCACTTTTTAAACATAAATTAAAATCTACATGAAACATAATGTAGACACATGCATAAGACATGTGTGAAGGTTTAACAATGACCCAACAAATTGAATAGGAACATATATACACATTTTTATTTAAAATTTTGCACATTCCCATTTCCATAAACACTTGTAACTATTCCATAAACACTAGTTGTAAAGAGTGGTTAAATTTGACTATGAACATTTACCTGTTTTTTCCATTTTTAATCGTTAAATATCTGAAATTTTTAAATTTACACGTGTGACATTCACTTAATTTTTGAAATCTTCAATTTGAAGGGCAAATCATTTTTTTACCAGTATCCATATAATATAATATAATATAATAACAATTTCCTAAATTTCAATGGTGATTTTTGTGTAAATCATACATAACACAAGTTATGAGTTCTATAGCAAAGACCATGCATAGTACAGGTTACAAATTCTAGCATAAGTTACAAATATTATAGCAAAATCTCCACAACACCTACACCCTCACAACTTACAAGTCACAAAGATTTTTTGGAAATTGGACCGTCTCACATCTTGGTTGAAAAGTGAAGGTTGAGAGGGAAGAGAAAACACCTTCTGGCACACTTATTTTCTCATTATATTTGGTTTTTGAGAATCCACATTTAAATACCTTCCTACTTGTGTTTTTAATGTTTTCATGAATTTTAATAATAAGAATAAACATGGGTGTGTTGGGCCTCTCACAAGCTCTATTTTATTTCATTTTAGAAAACATTAGTAGTTTTTATTTAAAAAAGCATATCCAAAATAATTCAGGAATTGAGGCATAGAAAGAAGTTGGAACCTCTTATTTGGTGATTTTCAAAATTATGATGTTATGTTAAATGCAATTTTTTGAAATTATGATGTTATGTTAAATGCAATTTCAGAATATTTTTATGTTGTGCCTCAGATGCTTTTGTATTTACGATAAAAATGAACAAAAACACATATGACACATAATATTTAAATGAGAGCAAAAATAAAAATAAAACATCAAAGTAAGAGTAGTTTTAAGAAAAAAACCAGACATAAAAAATTTACTTGACGGGTAAGAATGCCCATTGTGATAAGGCTAAAAGAGTAGAAGCCTTGAGATTTTAATGGTAGCCAACTGGATTTGAACCTAAGTCTAGCCTATATAATCCTATTTATGTTACCTATTCCTCTAAATATAGAAAAAAACTTTGCACATTCATCCCATAGCTATGAATTTCACACTTAATAAAAAATAACCACACATTTCCATTTAAAATTTTGCACATTCCCATTTCAAAAACACGAGTTCGATGTAACCATTTCAAGAAGCAACTTTGCACATTCATCCCATGCTATGAATTTCACACTTTATAAAAATAACCAAACTTAATTTAAAAACACATTCAAATCTATTATGCATCAAACATCAAAATATGGTATATTATTTATATTGTTTTGCTCATCTAAAGTACATTTGCACTATCAATAAAAATAAAACTATTTAATAAAAATAAAACTATTTTGATGGTATATTATTTATATGAAAAATCAAGTAAATTTGTACAATTTCCGTAAGGTTGGAAAATAAAAACTTGGAATAATAAATTTGAATATTAAACGAAGGAGCATGATACAATTTTCAAAGTGATAGACATAAGTCGGTCAAATACTAATCTTCGAAACTAATTATGTGATACTTTCGGTGTAAAGTGGATATGATCATATCATTATGAAAAGTGAAGTGATGGAGAGTGGGATTTTATATTTAAAACTACTTTGAAAAAAAATTAATTAGATATTTGCATTTTTAGTGAAAGAATATGAGATAAAGATCGTAGAATAATGTCAAAAGGTTGTGTCGAATTATGCAGAGCAACGCTATCTATCTACATTCGTACAACCAATTGATAAATGACACCCAATTTAAAATTGTTTATGGTCACCCATTTTCAAATGTTTTTTTTTTTTTTTATCATTTATTTAACCTCAACATGGAAAAAAACGATATCTATTGTTTTGTAAATCAATTTGTTAATAATATAGTTTCAAAATTTATTCCTGTGGTAGAGGTTTTCCTCTCACGGATAATTTTTATTTTATAAATTTTGATATTGTAAAAGAAATTTGATATTAAAAAAAATTATTATAATTTTAACAAATAAAACAAAAAAACAAAATTCATAGTTGAAACTATCTATCAAAGATTTTATGGAATTTGTAAAAAAATATTAAATCAAAAAATAAAAATTTAGTATTTTTGTTATTTTTAGGTCTTATAAATATGGACAAAATCTCAATTTTCTGTTTTTTATATTGCATTTTTAAATGTATAGATAAATTTAATCTCCTAAAAATTTTCTATAACATATACATTATACAAATTTAACTATTTAAATTTGCAATTCCAATCATTTCGTGTAGGATATTTTGGAATTGATATTCACCACAAGCTCAATTGGAATTATAGCATTGACAAAAGGATTATTTGGAAATAGAAAGCTTATTATGGGCTTGAAAACAATTGTAAATCAGATGATCTTTGGAGTTGGGATAAGAAGAAACTCATCTTTGAGACTCGAGTTGGGATAAGAAGAAACTCCTCTTTGAGGCTCTTGTTACACTTGTTATTCTTTATGGATGTGAAGTCTGGGCTGTAGTATCTCTCGTGAATCCTGGAGAAAGATAGAGAAAATAAAAAAGAATTTTATAACCTATAATCTCAAAATTAAAAGAAATACGCCATAATCCATCCTCCTATTAGAAACAAGCCTCTCCTCCATTGAGAGAATGGCTATGACTAGACACCTAATGTATAAGAACAAGTTAAACAACATAAAAAACGTCAAATCACAATTTAAGGAAAAAATGTGGTGTGATAAAGAGAGGAAAAAATAAAATTAAGGTATTATAAAGATGTAATGAACCCTAATCTAGAAGATCAAAATTATCTATCTGTTTTACCAAGTGTAAAGAAAAAAAAAACATTGTTAAGATAAGAACAAATTCTCACTAGCTCCATAGTGAATTTGGGGGTTGGTCAATTCCTAAAACACCATGGGATGAAAGAGTGTGTCACCTTTGTGACACTAAGAAGGTTGAAGATGAAAAACACTTTATCTTAGATTGTCTAGCCTATACCCATATTAGATCTCATTTTCAAAATATTGATTACACTACCAACCTTCCTAACCTCTTAACTCAACAAAAGTATGGTGGTCTTGGAAAGCTTCTCTTAATGCTTTTCGAGCACAGAAACAAAATTCTAAAAAATCACAAGTAATCACTTACCCTCTTAAGGTCCAATAGACCAATTAGGTCTTAGTGAACATTAATCATCCTCATCATCAAACCAAATTAAAAGAATAATATACAAGGAAAAAAAAACTAAAAGATAGAACGTTACACGGCCTTTCAAAGTTCTAACCTAATTTGTAAAAAATATAAAAAAAATAAAATCTTTTGCTGGACAAATCCGTGAATTATGTGCTTGAAAAGATGAGATTCTTTTATGTTATGATGATGCATGAGTATCCTAAGAGAGTGAAGTGACAAAAATGTAAGTTTGAAAAAAAAAAAAATCGACATTTCACTGTGGATTTCCCGGCTGTGAAGTGCCCACACCGTCTGTCCCAGTTCCACACGTGTGATCTCCTTTCCAGTGTGCGAGGATGTGGAAGGGAAGGATTTCGTGTGTTGTCCATCGTAGGTTACGGGTTCTCTCTGTACGGGAGCTTTCATCACCGCGAAAGTTGGATTTCTGCAAATATCCCATCGATCCGTCCCAGTGGCGGAAAATCAGTTTCAGTAGAAATTTATTCTTCCTCTAGTGGTCGCTGCTATGGACGCCCAGCAAGCTTAGGTCGATGGCGCAGCAGCGCATACAATTCCTCGCACGAGGAAGGGAATTGATTGGTCTGTAAAATCGCAACTGTGGTTACGAGACCCTGAAAATGTTTTAGGGTTCCTCTCGTCTCTCTGCAGGTAGATTCATGGGAAGAAGAAATACCTAAATTCAAAGGAATGAATACTGTGGGATACATAATCAATATTTCTAAATCACTTTCACACCCACTGTTTTTGGATCTAGGATTGGTGATGGTTGTACTATGCGCGTCACGGCAATCCTATGATTCAGCTAAATTAATTTATGTCAGTACTTTCATGTGTTGCTCAAGCTTTCATACTTAATTTCCATAGATTTCTTCTTGCAAAAACTACCGGGGGTAAAATCGGCTTCCTAAGTTATCAATCTTATCTTCGATAGATGTTGCTATCGATAATATTTTAATGATTTGACTGCTAGTGGAACATAACAGCTATTGTGTGAGAAATTTGCAGGTAAGAGACGAGGAGTTGTTGAAAAGATAATTGCAGCTTAAGAGTCGAGGAGTAGTTGAAATTTACAGCTGCGTGAAAGCTGGGATACCAAGCGACAACAGGAAATATGATTCGTCAAAGTCAGGTCAGTTTGAGAGTGATTTCATGTCAAGGAAGCGTGAGGATGAGCATTTGGTTGAAATGTGGGTTCTCAGTGCAGGCGTAGTAACTGAAGGGTTTGGAGGTGTTCGCAACGAATTCTCGTAGGGTTTCCCTGTGTAAGCACCCTCTTGGCAATATCAGGTTGAAGAGTATTAATACCGAAAACGACACAGTTGTTATAAATGATAAAACAAGTGCAGCAAGTTCAAAAAATTGCGCGTGTTAGATGCTTCTTTTTCTTATTGTAAAGTTGAGCTCGATCGTGACGACCAGAAATCGCAAAAACGAATCTCGAAGCTCTCAATTTGAACTGTCTCAACCTCTGTTCTGCGTGTGAATCAAATGAAGAAAAGGGAAAACTATGAGCCGTACTGCGCTGTAGAGTATTTTGAATTAGATGTTTTCGGTGTAACTGCTAAAAGTTGTTTTATATTTTTTGGGGGACGGTATTGAACAACTAGTTAAACAGCTGTGTTGAATCACTCTGTTCAATGCAATCCCATATTCAATTCTGTTAATCCATGCTCCGTTTTCATGTTTAAAATGGTTCATTTCATTATATATATATATATATATATATATATATATATATATATTCCACGTTGTGAAGCTGCAGGCAGACAAACTGAGTATAATGTTTGCATGCCTGTGCATATTTGTGAGAAACGGAACCCAAAGAGCCGACTATAAGAATATTGTTTGCATACAGTTCATATTTCTGAGAACCCAAGGGGAATAAATATTGTTTGGATACCGACTTCGTCCATTCTAAGTTTCGATCGGGAAACCTGAGGCGAGGCATATTAATTTATTAGAGAAAAATTGACCTTACTTTATTCTAAAATGGTTATCTACTCTATCATAAAACCATCTTCCTCCAATAACTTTTGATGCACAGATGAAATGATTTTAACGTCAACATCTTGATATTATAATATTAAGCTGCATATTGAAATTGTCGTATGCCTTTTTTTATTATATTAAAAAATCTTTCATTGTTAATTATATTTTCATATTATTTTTAATTCTTAATTCTTGTAACGTAATAGTAAACAAATTTATTTAGTAAATTTATTTTTTATATTAATTTTTCTTTTAATGTTTAGCATTTTATAAATGTATGAGGTTTGATTTTTTAATTTTTTATTAAATATAAAAATATGAGTTTGGGGCCGTTCAAGTATTGTGATATGAAATTTAAATAAGATAGAAAGAAGCTAAGATATTATAAGGAGGTGGTCAATCTTAATAAGATTATAAAAAAATCTAAATAATCTATTATTTTTCTAAAGCTTTATGTCTACATTAATCATCTTCTTTACACATACATATATATTTTTTAACTAATTAACATTTAACACATAATATCATCATTTAACTAAATTTTTTTTTATCTCAAAACTTATATTTTTATTTAAAATTTTAATTTAAATTAATGAAATTTAAAATATTGTATGATATATCAATATTATATAACCTGATCACAATAAAAATATTAAAATATGTTAAATCTATTTGATATTAAAAATAATAATTTTATTAATTTAAAATTGTAATTTTAACCTATATTATATTATATATATATATATATATATATATATATATATATATATATATATATATATATATATATATATAGGTATAACCATGTTATAATACTTATATAATATAGTAGAATGAACAAACTCTTCACACATTTTACTTACATAGCATTGGCATAAAATAATATAATGTGTTAACTATGTAGACTTGTTAAATCTATTTGATATTAAAAATAATAATTTTATTAATTTAAAATTGTAATTTTAACCTATATTATATATAGAGAGAGGTATAACCATGTCATAATACTTATATAATATAGTAGAATGAACAAACTCTTCACACATTTTACTTACATAGCATTGGCATAAAATAATATAATGTGTTAACTATGTAGACTTTATATGGCACTGGCATTAAGTAATATAATGTGTTAATTATTTGAAAAGTGGATTTGTAATGGTATAGGTATAACCATGTTATAATACTTATATAGTAGAATCAACAAACTCTTCACACATTTTACTTACATAGCATTGTCATAAAATAATACAATGTGTTAACTATGTAGACTTTGTCTGGCATTGGCATTAAGTAATATAATGTGTTAATTATTTGAAAAGTGGATTTGTAATGGTGGTAAATAATAAAGAATTTAGAGGCATTGACCTATAACCATAAGATTATATGGTTATGATCATATGTTGATAGTTTCAAAAAGTGTATTAGATAACATTGTTGGAAGTAATGAAAACATTACAATAACATTGTTGGAAGTAATGAAAACATTACAATATGGATGCTTATTGTATTGATCATGTAGACTAGAGTGACTTGTATATATAAGCCTTTGTTGTGATCAAATTATGTGTAAACAAAGTGTGTTTGTGTATGTGTAGATTGAAAGGAATCATAAAAACATTAAAATTATTGTTGTATATATAATTTTTTGTTCTGATCAAATTATGTGTAAAGAAAGTGTGTTTGTGTATGTGTATTTGTATTAATAAAAACAATTTGCCTAAAATATGTCAAAGTTTAATATGTCAAAAATATCAATTACATAGTCTAAACAAGATTTTATATAGATTCTGTATCTATTGTGCTATTAATATATACAGATCTATTGTGTTAAATGGTGACAACAAATTTCCAGGATTAAGATTTCAGATCCTATAATCTAGTGTTAGTTGTAACCAATAAGAACAAGTTAGAATTTAGTTATGAGCGCATTCAATAATCAGTTTCTAATGTACATTGCTATAAATTGATGTATGCCAGTAGAGGCTGAACGTAAGATGAGAGTGTGAGCCTGTTGTAATCTCCGTTTAAGTGTTTAAGTGAACCACGTAAAATCTATGAGTTTATGATCTATATGATTGTGTTTTCCGCATTTGCATTTACAACCAGTGTTATCAAAGCTGGTTGGAAGAGAGGACGTCAAAATTCGGAGGAGTAGTAGCAGTAGCACGAGGTGCGTTGATTCCCACATTGCCGCAGGTCCCTCTGGAATGGTGAAACTGGATTGTCGCAGTCCAGCTGCATTGACAAGTGTGTATACAACGTCAAATCCCCGCGATAAAAATATAAGGTACAGTGCGTCGACCCTTCAAGATAGCCGCACTCCAGTAGTTTCGAGACATGTGACGGCTTCCTAAAGCTCCACGGATAAGAAAATATTTGCATGGGGTTTTGTCTTTGAAAAACTTAAGGTATGGTTTTTGAAAAAGTTTAAAGTATTAAAGGTTGACTTTGTTATTAAAATTTGAAGGGAGGTGAATGTTTAAAACATTGAAAAAGTGTGGAGGAGTTAAAGTAAAGGTGAATATTTTCTTAAAATATTTTTTTATTAAAAAGTGAATTTTAATTTTTTTTTTAATTAAATTTTTTTATTAAACCTTTTAAATTATTAATTAAAAGTGTTATTTTTTTTAAAGGGTCTTGGTTATTACAAGTAGTGGTGATTTTTGGAATGTTTTTTCTAGTGGAAAAGACGCAGAGTGCTAAGTTCAAAATTGAGAAATTTAATGGAAATAACAATTTCGAGATTTGGAAGGTTAAGATGCACAATCTGCTCGTGCAAAAAGGCGTGGTGAAGGTGCTTTTGGGAAAAACAAAGTAACCCGTGACCATAACAGATGATGACTGGGATGAGATGGATGCGAGAGCACTGAGTTTCATACATTTGTGTTTGGTCGATGATGTACTATTCAACATTGTTACAGAGAAGACAACAACCGGTTTGTGGTCAAAGTTGGAAAGCGTGTACATGAAGAAATCCTTGACGAACAAGATCTTCCTGAAAAGACAATTGTATAGTTTGCGCATGAAGGAAGGTCCAAAGATAGTTGATCATTTAAATACTTTTAATACTCTTTCAGTCCAGTTGACTAGCATGGGAGTGAAATTTGAATATAAAGATAAGGTAATTATATTATTGTGTTCTTTTCCCGTCATGGTATCATTTTGTTACCTCTATTAGTTTTAGTTCAACATAAAACTATTAAGTTTGATGATATTGTTGGAGCTTTACTATCTGAGGAAACAAAGAAGAAATCCAATTCAGAAACCTCTACATTTGAAGCGATGGTGATCAGAGGCAGACCTAAAGAAAGAGGACATGGTCGGAGGGATTTCTCTTGGTCAAAGTCGAAGGGAAAGAAGAGCAAGCTTAAGTGTTGGTTTTGTGGCAGATCTGGACACCTGAAGAAGGATTATTGGAAGAGACAACAAGCCTCCAAAGAAGACCCTACAAAGGAGACGAAGGAAGCAAATGCAACTTAAACATGTTCAACAATGGGTTCAGGTATGACTGATGAAGTTTTATCAATTAGTATTGGTTCACGTCATGATCAACAGTGGTTATTAGATTCTGGTGCTTCTGTTATCACTGAAATTTCGTCTGCACATGGCGACAAGAACTCCACATCATCAAAACAGCAATGAAGTCACTCATGGCACTGAATTAATTTCACAGCACTCTAGAAGGGCAAAAAACTATACAAAGTAACCAAAAATTGAAGGGCGCTTTACAACAGCTTGATGCGCACGCACATGCACGGGGAAAAAACGTGTTACTAGCGCATGCGCGCACGACGCGCGACTGTCAACACAAAAACCCGCGCATCTGCTAATACGACGCATTAATTGCATAAGTCGGCCTCCCGACCGCCTACGGACCGGCCCCCAAGATGATTTGACTCTCAAATCAGATCCGGCTCTGCAAAATCGGCGGATTAATGACCTAAATAAATCCTAATGCACCCCTATTCACACTTGGAGAAGGTTACGTGACCGCCCGTGAAGTTGCTATAAAAGGCCATGAGGGTACACTGTTTTGGCAAGGAATTCTAAGCACCGTTATGCTGTTCAGATGGTTCAAGGCTCATCCTTTGACAACAATCCATCAGCTGCATCACCCAGAGTTCTTTCAGTGCTGAGTGCAGTTCATTTCATTTGTAAGGAAAGCATTGTGTTGAGGGCCCCGAAGAGCCTTCCGCTGGAGGGAGAAGGAACCCCTGGTCTCTTTCTTCAGCGTGCTCTGGTTTCATTAATACACCAGCCTGAAACCATTGATGACCCCTGTGTCTTAT
>ML790038.1:789615-825717 GCA_009831015.1 Picea engelmannii | reverse complement strand
AAATTAACTTGATTTATATTAGAGATATAAATCATTTACATCACAAGCAGCCATTACAATTCGTCCCAGCCGGATTTGACCTCAAGACCTCCTTCCAACATTTGGAGAAAGGTACTTGTCAATACCAACCGTGCTGTCTCACGGGACTGGTTTGTGAGGATTGCTTTCAGATACATTGGTACATTAGAAGTTGAAGTGAGATCTTGAGATCTTGGAAGTTGGAGTGATATATATATAACATGCACTGTTTTCAATATATTCATCAGGAATTCATTGGAAGGGTTTATAGAATCTATGGTATATATTCCACAAAGTCTTAGATATGGCCATCAAACCCTTTCTGCTCTAACTCATACAGCACCCAGAGAACATTGTTCAATTTTACAATAGTAAAGCATCTTGGCATGCGTGTTATCATCATTTCTTCGTTAACAGATATTTCATTACCTCTAAATGCAGTTCATGAGGGATATGCAATATATGTGTGAGAGAAAATATATGATGTTTGAGGGTGGAACGGTGTAGGGAGTCGGGACGGACGGCTCACCTAGACTCGGAGTTTGCAAATCCCTGTTCCAGCTTCCACTTTACGGGCTATCTGAAAGCTCACCTAGGCTCGGAGTTTGCAAATCCCTGTTCCAGCTTCCACTTTACGGGCTATCCGAAAGCTCACCTAGGCTCGGAGTTTGCAGATCTGACAGGCTTGATCTTCGGATCTGGGTCTTAATTGTAAGGACAGAAAATGAGAATATGACAGACGCATGCGAATGAATGAATGGATCTTGACTTCGAATTTGGTGTTATTACATATTCAATGCAATGTTTTTCCTGTGATTTTTATTTTATAAAGAGTGAAAAAATACATATATTTGGAATCATTGCTGACGTTTTTACGTTGATGTGTTTATATATTAAAAAATTGAGACGATTACGAAATGATGAATGGATCTTGAGTCGGTGTTATTACATGTATTTATATTATAAATCTATTGGTCAATGCCATGTTTTTCCTGTATTTTTTATTATTATTTTATAAAGAGTGAAAAAAATAATATATTTGGAATCATTGCTGACGTTTTTACGTTGTTGATGAATTTATATATATATATATATATATATATATATAAATTTAAAAAATGAGATGCAAAATATATACTACATATACTATGTAGTTGGTTGTGGTATATATGTATTATAGTAAAAATCGTTTTACAAGTGGATGGACAGATTGGTTTTATATATTTTTATAATAAAAATATTTTGATAATTTAATATTTTTTTATAAAGAATAAAAAACAAAATTCATCTTTTTCTATCTAATGGTGTTTTGGTTTTTATTTTATAAAGAATAAAAAACAAAATTTATCTTTTTTCTATCTAATCTTAATTGATAGGTTTATATATGTATGTGGGGATTTAAAAAAATTGAGATGCATATTATAGATTTATCTTGATGTGCTTATAAATAGTAATGTTTTGTATTAGGTATATGGTTAGTAAAAATTGTTTTAGATTATGAGTATGTAGGTTTTCATATTTAGTTATATTGTAGATATTTTTTTTGGATAGAAACTTTGTATGATGGGTGGAGTGTCTACTTGAAATGTTGGATGTTTCAAAAACTCATACATTGTTTCTATCCAAAAAAATTATTTACAAATTGTTTTAGATTTTTTTCCTCCAAAAATTGAGATAATTTAATTACTATATATATAGAGAGAGATAGAGAGTTATATTCACCTCACATATTGTTAAAATAATTAAAAAGTACCTAGGCAAGTGTTTCTCATCACCTAGGCGCCTAAGGGATAAGAGAGTGCCTAATGTGGACCCTAGTCATTTAATTTGTGAGAGACAAATTAAAAGGTGACTTTTTGGACTTAGGGAAAGTGGGTAACTTAAGTGACTTTATCTCCACCGTTGATCTCATCCAATCTCCATCGTTGGATTGAGAAACTCGTCACCTTCCCTCATGAGGTCGATTAAGGTAGGAAGGTGCACTCATTCTTGGGTTGTTGAAACATTTTTTGAGAGAGCAAGAAGAGGAGGAGGTCGAGATTAAGACAGGAGGTTATTTGCAGTCTAGGACACGTGTTTCAAGGCAGCAATCTAGCATGCAAATCAAGGCAAGGGTACAACATTTATTGCAAATCGTACTGTACGGATTAATCACGTCATACATGTAAATTTTCATACCCCGACCCAGTTTCAGTCTCGCTGATTTTTTAGCCAATGTTTAATGCCCAAACCCAGTTTTATATCAGCAAATAAAACTTAGCAGAAAATTAATTTCAGAACTGAAACATAAGGATTCTGAACATCGTTTATAACGCAGAAATAAAATATCAACGGCACATAAAACATAGAAAATTATAGACACAGATATTTTCGGTCGAACATCGACCCTGGAAAAACCCACAAGGGGAAAACCATTGAGAGAGGGAGATTTTTATTATTTAGGAGCTTCAGAGAATTATGTCACGGCATGTTCATCTTCATAAATTTAAATGACAAACTTATCTCGATAATCGTGCTAAGTCTTCACACAGGAAAATGAGCTAAACTCCTCAAAATTATTTCTAGAATTTTCTGCAATAAATTGCAGGTCTGCTCCTCGATTTTTGTGCCTCCAAAATGTTGTACGGATGCCTCGAAATACATGCCAACTGTCTCAGCCCAAAACAGTGCAATAAATGATGTACGGCTCGCTTGGGAAATGTGCCAAAACTTCCAGAAAATAGCATGGCACCTTCTCCTCGAAATCTGTGCCAAAATAACATTTGTACAGACTGTACTGACTGTACAGAATCCATACAGTACGGACTGTACTTTCTGCCTCAGTTTTCGTGCCCTTTTCCTGCTGTATGGAATTCGAAAATCCATACAGTACGACTTTTTTTGTTGGACTGTACCTTCCCTCGATTTGTGTGCATGCTCTTCTTGTTGTACGACATGCTCAATTCGTACAGTACAGCTTGCCTTCAATGTTGTCCTTGTTGCCTCGATTTTTGTGCTAGTATGCAGCCTTGGAATGCATGCCCTAGCTCTGCAAAAATGGCTTCCTCTCCAAACTCGAAAATGCTCTCTCTTGCTCTCTCAAAATGAAAACAACAACACAACAATGGGTGCGCCCTCCAACCCTAATCGACTTCATGAGGTAGGTGAGGAGTTTTCCAATCCAATCGCTGAGATTAGATTAGATGTGTGGTTGAGATTTGATGTCTCTTCATTCACCCTCACTAAAGTCATAAAGTCACCTTTTAATTTGTATCTCACAAATTAAATGACTAGGGCCCACATTAGGCACTTTCTCACCCCTTAGACGCCTAGGGATGAGAAACACTTGCCTAGGTACTTTATTTAATTAAAAATTTAACACTCCCTCTTATCGAGGAAAGTGTTACTCACCACTCCAAGCTTGTCCCTGAAAAATATAAACTTGCCTCTGCCCAATGCCTTGGTGAGTATGTCTGCAACCTGCTCCTCTGTAGATATGTATTGTAGCTCCACAAGGCCTCTCTGAACATAGTCACGGATGAAGTGATAACGAATCTCGATATGCTTAGACCGGTCATGAAAAACTGGATTCTCTGAGAGTTTAATGCAACTCTGATTATCACAGTAAGTCACAGTAGGCCTCAACCACACACCGCACAATCCCACCAGCATCTTGCAAAGCCAAAGGACCTCACAACTGTCCTGATTGGTTGCCATATACTCAGCCTCTGCAGAACTCAAAGCCACCGACTTTTGTTTCCGACTGAACCAAGACACAACTGTTGATCCCAATCCAAAACAACACCCTGAAGTGCTTTTCCTGTCATTGACACATCCTGCCCAATCCGAGTTTGTATAGCCAACCAGACGAACTCCATCTCCTCTCTGATAATCCAGACCAAAATATATTGTACCACAAAGATACCTAAGCACATGTTTTGTTGCCACCCAGTGCACTCTCCTAGGCTCCACCATGAATTGACTGAGAGTGTTGACAGCAAAACAAATATCTGGCCTAGTATTGACCAAATACATCAATGACCCGATCAATTGATGATACAAAGTGGAATCCACCAACTGTGACTCAAAAGCATGAAGCTTCTTCCAGTTGGTAATCATGGGAGTGGTCATGGGCCTGTTATCCCCCATCTGAAATCTGCTCAGAATGTCACACACATACTTCCCTTGTCCCGGGAAGATGTGTCCAGGCTCCTGCCAAACCTCCAATCCCAAAAAGTAATGCTCCAGTCCAATGTCAATCATCTCGAACTCTGAAGCAAGGCTCTCCTTGCAGCTGCTGATGAGTCTCTCTGCTCCTGTAATGAAAAGATCATCCACATATAGCAGAAGAATGAGAGGATCCTCTCCAACCACAATGAAGTATAGGTTGGGATTCGCCTCACTCTTCTCAAAACCCAACTGCTGCAAATAGGCATCTATCCTCGAATACCAAGCTCTGGGAGCTTGTTTCAGCCCATACAATGCCTTCTTCAGTCTACACACATGAGACTCTCTCCCATGCACCTCAAATCCCAATGGTTGCTCAATATACACCTCCTCCTCAATAATACCATTCAAAAATGCGGTCTTCACATCCATCTGGTGGATCTTCCAACCCATCTCTACTACAATGGAGATCACTACCCTGATCGAAGTGTATCTAGAAACCGACGCAAAGGTCTCATCATAGTCGACTCCCTCAACCTGTGAAAACCCCCGAGCCACAAAGCGAGCTTTGTACTTCTCAATGCTTCCATTTGCAACATGCTTTAGTTTATAGAGCCACCTGGAAGTCACCACTGACTTCCCCTCAGGTCTAGGAACAACTTCACATACATCGTTCTTCATGATGGAATTGTACTCTTCCATCATGGCATCTCTCCATACCTGTCTACCAGTGGCCTCCTCAAAAGTGGAAGGCTCAGACTCCCGAATACTGCTCACCATCACGATGTAGCTGCAAAACCTCTTGGGAGGTTTACTCTCCCTCACTGCCTATCTGGGATTCCCCACTGAACCCTGTGCCTCCCTCGAGGTGTCCTGAAGCCACTTGGGCTTCCTCCTCTCTGAAGTAGTGTCTTATGGAGGGGACTCTCCCTGCTCAACCCCATCTCCTGAAGACAATGATCCTGAAGTAGATTCTGAAGTACTCGATCTTGTAACCTGCAGACCAGTAGCCTGTGAACTTGAAACCTGTGGCCCTGTAATCTGTGAACCTGTCGTCCCCGAAACTGGTGGCCCCGAAATCTGTGTCACTATAGTCTGTTGTGGACTCACCTGAATCTGTGGTGAAGACTGCTCACCCTTCTCTGTCCCTCTAGACTTCCTAAAGGCTCTGTCCTCCTCAAATCTGACATCCCTCCTCAAGACAGTCTTCCTCAAGGAAGGAAGGTATATACAGAAAGCCTTTGAAGTCTCACTGTACCCAACAAAGATCCCTCTCTCTGTCGTGGGCTCCAGCTTTGTCCTCTTCTCAGAAGGGACATATGAATATGTGATGCACCCAAAAATACGAAGGTGCCCCACCTTAGGCTTCTTTCCAGAAAAAGCCTCCTCAGGAGTCATGCTCCCCACAACCTTGTGGGGACTCTTGTTCTGCAGATAAACTGCAGTGTAGCATGCCTCAGCACATAAAAATAGTGGCATCCACTGATCATGTAGCATGGCTCTCACAGCCCCAACAATGGCCCTATTCTTTCTCTCTGCAACCCCATTCTACTACGGTTTGTAAGGAATAGTCAACTCCTTCGTGATGCCCTCTTCCTGCACAGAAGTCCATGAACTCCTTGGAGGTATACTCACCCCCATTGTTTGATCTCGGGACTTTGATTTTCTTCCCTGTCTGGTTCTCCACAAGAGCTTTGAACTCTTGGAACCGACTAAAGACCTGTCCTTTGGTATTCATGAAGAAAATCCAGGACTTCCGAGAGAAGTCATCAATGAATACAACATAGTAAAGGGAACCAGTCAACGATGTCGAAGACATCGGGCCACGTACATCTAAATGTATAAGATCAAGTATCCCTGCTGCTCTACTGTCACTGCTCGGAAAAGTAGTCTTGGTGTACTTTCCCAAAGCACACCCCTTGCACAACTCATGGTCCTCTGAACTGAAATCTGGAACTCCTGTCACCATCTCCCTCAGAACTCTCAAAGCCCCATGGTGCAAATGTTCCATCCTCCTGTGCCATAGCTCACATAGGTCACTGTTGCTGCTAGTAGTATGAATCAAAGCTCTCACTGGCTGGAATAAAAACTTGTACAACCTCTCATGCCTAGTGCCAATCACTTTGGTCGAAGTGATGCTAGACCCTCTGGGGAAAAGAAGCACCTGCCCATCACGGAACAAGACCTCATATCCCTTCTCCTTAATAGTAGAAACTGACACTAAGTTCTTCTTCAACCCCGGAACATATAGAACATCTGCCAAAGTCAAGGGAGGTAAAGACTCCCTACGAAATGAAACAGTCCTTCTACCAACCACCTTGACCTACCGGTCATCTCCAAGCACTACCTCACATTTCCCATCTCTGTGAGGTCTGTCAAGTGCTCACAAACCCATGTCATATGGAGAGAGGCACCACTGTCAATATACCAAGTATCTGTATGAGTGGTCCTCATGGATAGACACACAATCAAGGAAAATTCCTTGTCAAACTTGGTGGAAAACTCTTCCACCTCTGTTGAATCTGTTGTTTCTTTCTTCTTCTTGTTCGGACACTAACCTGCATAGTGCCCAAACTTATGACATGCAAAGCACTTGACTTTGCTCATGTCTTTCTTCCCTTCACCCTTGGGCTTGTGTCCTCCCTTTGGACCCCTTTTGAACTTCTTCTTGCTAGTGGTAGCAAGAGACACATTCTCCTCCTCATGACCTGTAGATGAGCTGCCATGTACATAACCTCTCCAAGTCTCCTCCTGAACAAAGTCATCCCAAAGACGTTCCCAACCGGGAAGCTTCTCCCTAGCAACAATGCCCTCCACAAAAACAACCCATTGTTTGGAAACTCCATTCAATGTTGTTCTCACAAGATCACTGTCAACTATGGCTTCCCCCACAGCTCCAAGCTCATCCCTCATCTGTGTCAATCTAGTAAGGTATGTGACCACATTTTCAACCTTGGTCATTTTTATGGTCTTTAGTTTTTCCCTCAAAACCATTTTCCGGTTCTCATTTGTACTCTGGTACAATTTAGTCAAAGACTCCCACATCTCATAGGCATGTGTCTTCCCTGTCAAGTGAGGAATCAAATGATCCTTGATGGCATGAAGAATAAACCTGTTAGCCTTGATACTCTTCTTATTGTAAGATGCAAGAAGAGTAGCATCAGTAGGTAGCGCAACAGGATGAGTAGTGGTATTTTCCACAATGTCCCACAACTCATTTTCTTGCAGAAGCAAGATCATCCTCTCCTTCCAAGCACCAAAATTTGTTACCCCATAAAGTCTGTCCTCAACTCTCAAACCTGTAGCCATTGACCCTTTTCTGCTGAAAATAATAAATTCAAAAATTTGCCCTGTGAAGTGACTGTTGTCCCAACTTTCTAACTGCTGGAATTTCTTCTTCCTTTCAACTTAGATCTGATACCATGTAAATTTTCAGACCCCAACCCAGTTTCAGTCTCATTGATTTTTCAGCCAATGTTTAATGCCCAAACCCAGTTTTATATCAGCAAATAAAACTTAGCAAAAAATTAATTTCAGAACTTAAACATGAGTATTCTAAACATCGTTTATAATGCAGAAATAAAATATCAGCAGCACATAAAACTCAGAAAATTATAGACACGGATATTTTCGGTCTAACATCGACCCTGAAAAAACCCACAAGGGGAAAACCAGTGAGAGAGGGAGATTGTTATTATTTAGCAGCTTCAGAGAATTCTGTTACAACATGTTCATCTTCAGAATTTTAAATGACAAACTTATCTCGATAACCGTGCCAAGTCTTCACACAGGAAAATGAGCTAAACTCCTCAAAATTCTTTCCAGAATTTTCTGCAATAAATTGCAGGTCTGCTCCTCAATTTTTGTGCCTCCAAAATGTTGTACGGATGCCTCGAAATACATGCCAACTGTCTTAGCCCAAAACAGTGCAATAAATGTTGTACGACTGCCTTGGGAAACATGCCAAAACTTCCAGAAAACAACACAACGCCTTCTCCTCGAAATCTGTGCCAAAATAATAGTCATACTGACTGTACTGAATCTGTACAGTACGGACTGTAATTTCTGCCTCGGTTTTCGTGCCCTTTTTCCTGCTGTACGGAATTCAAAAATCCATACAGTACGGTCTTTTCTACTGGATTGTACCTTCCCTCGATTTTTGTGCCTGCTCTTCTTGTTGTACGGCCTGTTCAATCTGTACAGTATGGTCTACCTTCAATGATGTCCTTGCTGCCTCGATTTATGTGCTAGTATGCAGCCTTGGAATGCGTGCCCTAGCTCTGCAGAAATGGCTTCCTCTCCAAACTTGAAAATGCTCTCTCTTGCTCTCTCAAAATGAAAACAACAACACAACAATGGGTGCACCCTCCAACCCTAATCGACTTCATGAGGTAGGTGAGGAGTTTTCCAATCCAATGGCTAAGATTAGATTAGATGTGTGGCTGAGATTTGATGTCTCTTCATTCACCCTCACTAAAGTCATAAAGTCACCTTTTAATTTGTATCTCACAAATTAAATCACTAGGGCCCACATTAGGCACTTTCTCACCCCTTGGGCGGCTAGGGATGAGAAACACTTGCCTAGGCACTTTATTTAATTAAAAATTTAACAATACATCATTAATACAGGCACTGAAATTGAGGAGAGGTACAACACTTTCAGGAGACCGTATTGTACGGATTTTGAGGTGACCGTACAACAGAAATTTGGCACGAAAATTGAGGGAAAGTACATCAAGATTAAAAAGGTTGTATTGTACGGATTTTGACAGTCCATACTGTTGTTTTAGTTGCACAGAAATCGAGAATATTTCTCTGGGTATTTTTTGAGTATTTTTGACACATTTCTCGAGGTGATCATACAACATTTAATGCCCTGAATTGTGGTATAGCGTTTGACACAGATTTTGAGGCAACCGTACAATAGAGAAGAGGCATAGAAATCAAGGAGCAGACCTGTACTTGTGTGTAGGAAATTCTGGCATGAATTTCAAGGAGTTGGCTCAGATTTTATGTGAAAGCTTGGCATGGTTTTCGAGATAAGTTTGTCATTAAATTTCTGAAGATGTATATGTTGTAAAAGAAATTTCTCTGAAGCTCGCAAATAATAAAAATTCCCTCTCTCACTGGTTTTCCCCTTGTGGGTTTTTCCAGGGTTGTTGTTAGATCTAAAATCACTATGTTAAATTTATGAATATTGTGTTGTTGATATGGTTTTATTTTTGCATTAAATATTGTTCAGAATCCTCATGTTTCAGTTCTGAAAAGTTGTTTATATGCTGAGTTTATTTGGTTGTCATATAACTGGGTTTGGGCATTAAACATTGATTGAAAATGAACGAGACTTGAAACTAGGTGGGGTCTGAATATTTACATGGTATCAAAGCTGAGTTAAAGAAAGGCAGATTTATATCAGCAAGTCAGAAAAGTGGGACAGAAATCACTTCACCGGACAAAAATTTGAATTTTTCATTTTCAGCAGAAAAGGGTCAATGGCTACTGGTTTGAGGGTTGAGGACAGACTTGATGGGGCAGTGAACTTTGGTGCTTGGAAGGAGAGGATGATATTGTTGTTGCAAGAAAGTGAGTTATGGGATATCGTTGAGAACTCCACAACAAATCCTATGAATGTACCCACAGATGCTACTCTTCTAGCAGCATGTACCAATAAGAGTATCAAGGCTAAGAGAATTATCCTCGATGCCATCAAGGATCATTTGATTCCTCATGTGATCGGGAAGGTAAATGCCTATGAGATGTGGGAGTCCTTGACGAAGTTGTACCAGAGTACAAATGAGAATCGGAAGATGGTTTTGAGAGAAAAACTAAAGAGCATTAAAATGACCAAGGCTGAAAATGTGGTCACATATCTTACTAGGTTGACACAGGTGAGAGATGAGCTTGGAGCTGTGGGGGAGGCCATTACTGATAGTGAACTTGTGAGGAAAACATTGAATGGAGTTTCCAAACAATGGGTTGTTTTTGTTGAGGGCATTGTGGCTAGGGAGAACCTTCCCAAGTGGGAGTGTCTTTGGGATGGTTTTGTTCAAGAGGAGACCCTGATAGGTTATGTGCATGGCAGTTCATCTATAGTTCATGATTAGGAGAATGTGGTTGTTGTTGGCAACAAAAAGAAGAAATTCAAAAGGGGTCCTAAGGAAGGAAACAAACAGAAGGGTGAAGGCAACAAGGATATGAGCAAAGTCAAGTGCTTTGCATGTCACAAGTTTGGGCACTACGCAGGACAGTGTCCAAACAAGAAGAAGAAGCAAACAACAGCTTCAACAATGGTGGAGGAGTTCTCTGCCAAGTTTGACAAGGAGTTTTCCTTAGTAGTGTGTCTTTCCACTAGGACCACTCATTCGAGTGTGTGGTATATTGACAGTGGTGCCTCCCGCCATATGACAGGTGTTCGTGAGCACTTAACAGATCTTACTAAGATTGGTGATCTTGAGGTAGTGCTTGGAGATGACCGGGTTGTCAAGGCAGTTGGTAGTGGGACAGTATCATTTCAGAGGGAGACTCTACCTCCCATGTTGTTGAGAGAGGTCCTATATGTTCATGGCTTGAAGAAGAACTTGGTTTCAGTTTCTGCCATTGAGGAGAGGAGTTATGAGGTGTTGTTCCATGATGGGCAGGTGCTCATATTCCCCAAGGGGTCCAATATCACTTCAGCCAAAGTGATTGGGACTTGACATGAGAAGTCGTACAAGCTCATGTTCCAGCCAACGAGTACATTATGTCATTCTACCAACATCAGTTCTCTTTGTGATCTATGGCAAAGGAGGATGGCTCATTTGCATCATGGGGCTCTGAGGATATTGACAGAGATTGTGACTGGTGTTCTAGAGTTTAGTACAGAGCACCAAGAGTTGTGCAATGGGTGTGCTTTGGGAAATCACACCAAGACTGCTTTTCCAAGCAGTGACAGTAGAGTAGCAGGTATACTTGATCTTATTCATTCTGATGTATGTGGCCCGATGTCTTCAACATCTTTGACCGGTTGTTTATACTATGTCATATTCATTGATGACTTCTCACGGAAGTCTTGAATTTTCTTCATGAAGACCAAAGGATAGGTCTTCAATCAGTTCCAAGAGTTCAAAGCTCTTGTGGAGAACCAGACTAGGAAGAAAATTAGAGTTATGAGGACAGACAATGGGGGTGAGTATACCTCCAAGGAGTTCATGGACTCTTGTGCAGGAGAGGGCATCGTGAGAGAGTTGATTGTTCCTTACAACCCACAACAGAATGGGGTTGTTGAGAGGAAGAACAAGGCCATAGTTGGGGATGCGAGAGACATGTTACGTGATCAGGGGCTTCTACTTTTTCTTTGGGCTGAGGCATGCTACATTGCATTTTGTCTGCAGAACAGGAGTCCACACATAGCAGTGGGAAGTATGACTCTTGAGGAGGCTTTCTCTGGGAAGAAACCTGAGGTGGGGCACTTCGGGATTTTTGGGTGACTTACATATTCACATGTCCCTTCTGAGAAGAGGACAAAGCTATAACCCACGACAGAGAAGGGGATCTTTGTTGGGTATAGTGAGACTTCAAAGGATTTCCGCATATACATCCCTTCCTCTAGGAAGACAGTTTTGAGAAGGGATGTGAGATTTGAGGAGGATGGAGCCTTTAAGAAGTCACGAGGGATGAGCAATCATCACCTCAGATTTAGGTGAGTCCACAACAAACACTAGTGACATAGGTTCATGACAAACAATTTTGGTGACGACTGGTCCACGGGTTACAGGGCCACAGATGTCAGGATCACAGGTTATCGGTCCACAGGTTTCAGGATCGAGTTCTCCAGATTCTACTTTAGGGTCACAGTCTTCAGGTGATGGGGTTGAGCAGGGAGAATCCCCTCCATGTGACACTACTTCAGAGAGGAGGAAGCCCAAGTGGCTTCATGATACTTTGATGGAGGCACGGGGTTCGGTGGGGAATCCCAGGAAGGCTGTGAGGGAGAGTAAACCTCCCGAGAGATTTTGCAGCTACATTGCGATGGTGAGCAACATCGGGGAGTCTGAGCCTTCCACTTTTGAGGAGGTTGTTGGTAGACAGGTTTGGAGAGATGCCATTATGGAAGATTACAATTCCATCATGAAGAATGATGTTTGGGAGATTGTTCCTAGACCTGAGGGGAAGTCAGTGGTGGCTTCCAGGTGGCTCTATAAATTCAAGTATGTTGCAGATGGTAGCATTGAGAAGTACAAAGCTTGCTTTGTGGCTTGAGGGTTCTCATAGATCGAGGGAGTTGATTATGATGAGACCTTCTCACCGGTTGCTAGATATACCTCGATCAGGTCAGTGATCTCTATTGCAGTAGAGATGGGTTGGAAGATCCATCAGATGGATGTGAAGACTGCATTTATGAATGGTCTCATACATGAGGAGGTGTACATTGAGCATCCATTGGGCTTTGAGGTGCATGGGAGAGATTCTCATGTATGCAGATTGAAGAAGGCGTTGTATGGGCTGAAACAAGATCCTAGAGCTTGGTGTTCTAGGATTGATGCCTACTTACAGCAGTTGGACTTTGAGAAGAGTGAGGCAGATCCCAACCTATACTTCATTGTGGTTGGAGAGGATCCTCTCATACTCTTGCTATATGTGGATGATATTTTCATTAAAGGGGCGGAGAGACTCATCACTAGCTACAAGGAGAGCCTTGTTTCAGAGTTTGAGATGACTGATATTGGACTGATGCACTATTTTTTGGGATTGAAGGTTTGGTAGGAGCCTGGACACATCTTCCTTGGATAGGGGAATTATGTATGTGACATTCTGAGGAGATTCCAAATGGAAGATTGTAGGCCCATGACCACTCCCATGATTACCAACTAGAAGAAGCTTCATGTTTTTGAGTCACAGTTGGTTGACTCCTCTTTATATCATCAGTTGATCGGTTCTTTGATGTATTTGTTCAATACTAGGCTAGATATTTGTTTCATTGTCAACACTCTTAGTCAGTACATGGTGGAGCCTAGGAGAGTGCATTGGGTGGCAGCAAAACGCGTGCTAAGGTATCGTTGTGGTACATTGGATTATGGTCTGGACTATCTGAGAGGGGATGGAGTTTGATTGGTGGGCTATACAAATTCAGATTGGGCAGGATGTGTTAGTGACTGAAAGAGTACTTTTGGGTGTTGTTTCGGATTGGGCTCACAAGTGGTGTCTTGGTTCAGTCTGAAGCAAAAGTCAGTGGCCTTGAGTTCTACCAAGGTTGAGTATATGGCTGCCATTCAGGCCAGTTGCGAGGCTCTTTGGCTTCACAATTTGTTGGATGGATTGTTTGGTGTGCAGTTGAGGCATACTATGATTTACTGTGAAAATCAAAGTTGTATTAAACTCTCTGAGAATCCAGGTTTTCATGACAAGTCTAAGCACAATGAGATTCAGTATCACTTCATCCAGGATTATGTTCAGAGAGGAGCAGTTGAGATACAATACATATCTACAGATGAACAGGTTGTGGATATACTCAACAAAGCCTTGGGAAAAGGCATTTTTGTATTCTTCAGGGACAAGCTTGGAGTGGTGAGTAACACTTTCATTGGTAAGAGGGAGTGTTAAAATAATTAAAAAGTACCTAGGCAAGTGTTTCTCATCACCTAGGTGCTTGAGGTGTGATATAATGCCTAATGTGGACCCTCGACATTTAATTTGTGAGAGACAAATTAAAAGGTGACTTTTTGGACTTAGAGAAAGTGGGTAACTTAAGTGACTTTATCTCCACCGTTGATCTCATCCAATCTCCACCGTTGGATTGAGAAACTCTTCACCTTCCCTCATGAGGCCGATTAAGGTAGGAGGGCACACCCATTCTTGGGTTGTTGAAACCTTTTTTGAGAGAGAAAGAAGAAGAGTAGGTCGAGCTTGAGAAAGGAGGCTATTTGCAGTCTAGGGCACGTGTTTCAAGGCAACAGGCTAGCATGCAAATCGAGGCAAGGGTACATCATTTATTGCAGGTCGTACTATACAGATTGAGCAGGCTGTACAACATTAATACATGCACAAAAATCGAGGAGAGGTACTGCACTTTCAAGAGACCATACTGTACGGACTTTGAAGTGACCGTACAATAGAAATTTGGCACGAAAATTGAGGGAACGTACAACAAGATTAAATAGGTCGTACTGTTGTTTTAGTTGCACAGAAATTGAGAATATTTTTGTGGGTATTTTCTGAGTATTTTTGGCACATTCCCAAGGTGGTCGTACAACATTTAATGCCCAGAATTGTGTTGTAGCATTTGGCACAGATTTCGAGGCGACTATACAACAGAGAAGAGGCATAGAAATCGAGGATCAGACCTGTACTTGTGTGCTAGAAATTATGGCACGAATTTCTAGGAGTTTGGCTCATATTTTATGTGAAAGATTGGCACAATTTTCGAGATAAGTTTGTCATTAAATTTCTGAATATGAATTTGTTGTAAAAGAAATTTCTCTAAAGCTCAAAAATAATAAAAATTCTCTCTCTCACTAGTTTTCCCCTTGTGGGTTTTTCTAGGGTCGTTGTTAGACCAAAAATCATTGTGTTAAATTTATGAATATTGTGTTGTTGATATGGTTTTATTTCTACATTAAATATTGTTCATAATCCTCATGTTTTAGTTCTGAAAAGTTGTTTATATGTTGAGTTTATTTGGCTATCATATAACTGGGTGTGGGCATTAAACATTGACTGAAAATCAACAAGACTTGAAATTGGGTGGGGTCTGAAATTTTACATGTATGTTGTAAGGGACATATGACATGGATGTTAAAACCTTTTCAGTATTGGGAAACATAACAACCTTTGTTGCCTTTGTAAATCCAAATAAAATTATGGCAAGCATCACTGAATAAGTGATACCATATATATAATTGTGATGCAATTCAAAATTTGATGAGGTAAAAGTGCATTTTTCAAAGAATGTGTGTCAAAAAATTATTATAACTAGCATACCCCCTATACAGGCGATTGGAAATGCCAAAGTAATTTGAGAATGTTCTCCTTTTAATAAAAACTCAAATAGAATCTACTAAATACATGATCAAGGATTTTTTTTTAAATTAATAAGTACATAGTTGAGAACTTGGAATAAATAATGGTTCTCCATCTAAAGAGTATTGTTAAGGAATGAGATCATCATCTATCAAATGGTTTCTTACCATAAAAAAAGTAAAAAAATAAAGAACAAATTGACTTCTATGTCACTCAATGGAGATCATAAGCAAATTGGCTTCTATGTCATCTATCAAATGGTTTCTTACCATAAAATAATAATAATAATAATAATAAATAAATAAATAACAAATTGACAACAAATCCAAGCATCCACTTCACTGCTAAAGTCTACCGAGGTGTACATACCCTACCCGCTAAAGTATACCGAGGTGTACATACCCTACCCGCTAAAGTCTATCGAGGTGTACATACCCTATCCCCCTCTAGATTTGAACATGTGATCTCCTAGGAGGAAACACATTTTCTAACCATTAGGCCCACTCAAGATGTATATATAAAGTAATTGAAAATAATAAAAAAAATATTTTTTGGATAGGTGCTTTCTACTTCTGACTATGTATGAGAGATGTATAATTCCTCCTCTATTTAATATGGATTTGACATGTGACATTTTAAAATTTTTGATAACATCTCAACTCTGAATCAATCATGTGTAGGGGTAAACCTTGTAAACCTTTCCTCAAGTTTTCTGTTCTAAAAAGAGGTTTGCACCTTAGAGGGATTTGATCCCTCTGGACCCATGGTAGATTCAAAGTTGAGATGGATCTATGCTGATGTTATCTTGATTGAGTAGTTAGTGGAGATTTTTTTGAACAAAAATCTTATGGAGTTTTTTTTAGCAAAGCTCTTATGGAGTTTTTTTTAGCAAAGTTCTTATAAACTTTTAACCATAAAAATTGTAGAAAAATATTGTTGATGATATAAATGAGCTTTCAATTTTTTTCTAATTTGACCTTTTACATATTTAATCCACCATTACTTATCTTTATGCAAAGTTGGTTCAGATTTTTCTCATAGTTTTTGAGCTAACTATCAGATGCCTTTGTGCAAAGCCACTTCACATTTTTACCATAGTTTTTTAAGTGAACTAATGAAAATATGAAGAAAAAAATAAAAACATAATTTCACTTAAATTATAAAAATAAATAGTAATTAAAGAAAAATTAAATTAAATATATGCATGTATCTCATTATTAATATACAAATTTGAATTATTGTTAAAAATATTATCCAAACAATTACCATCAAATTAATTGGACATTAATGTTAAGTTATTATTTACATATTTTAAAAAATGTCACATCACCTTCACATTTAAAAAACATATATCTTATAACTAATTACCTACTACTTTACACGAAGAAGCCAATAGGAGCTTAGTGTTGTATATTACACTAACAAAAAAAAAAAAAAAGGCAATGTTGAGTCTCCCACGTCACTCTATCCTAGTTTGATTGGAAAGAGAAAAATGAAGAAAATGATTATATGCAAGTGAAAGAGAATGGAAAGAAGCATATTAGGTACAAAGATCCTCAAGTTTAATGCTTACGTTAAGTTTATTTTCTACCGAACTCTATTCTATCATTTGTTTCAAAATGGGTTTATTAGACCATTATTTTGTTTTTTATATTTTATTTTAAAAAATGAAAAATCAAACACTTATGGACTTTTGCTTTTCCAAATATCATCTTTGATAAATACAAATAACAATAAAAAAACATAATCTTGAAATTGTAGATTTTTTTTATAAATGCAAAATCAAACACTCACAAACTTGTATTTTTCCAAATATTTCTCATTTTGGCATGTAATTCTGCTCTCCACATATTTCCCATCTATGTGTTTCTAAGAAGACATAAAAATCGTAAAGCATGTAACTTTGTATTCTAATATATCTGAAATGACCATATAAGCTTCCCTTTCCTCGTTTGTATTTTTCCAAATATTTCTCATTTTGGCATGTAATTCTGCTCTCCACATATTTCCCATCTATGTGTTTCTAAGAAGACATAAAAATCGTAAAGCATGTAACTTTGTATTCTAATATATCTGAAATGACCATATAAGCTTCCCTTTCCTCGTGGTTGCCGTATATCTCTTTTGAAAAGCTTGTAATGATTCCAATTTCACTATACATTCTATTTTTGCCTATTGTAATTAGCATAAATCAAAATATTAATTTTATTTACATTTGTTAAAAGATTAATTTTAGTAATTAATTTAATAAATAAAAATAATATAATAATTTTTTGTTAATAATTAATCTAATAAATTTTAATAAATAATAATTATTGTTTTTAGAATAAGATTTTATTTTTTTAAAGAATTTTTAATGTAAAGAAACAAATTAATAATCCAAAATTTAAAGATATTTAATAAGAGAATTTTTTTATTTTTTTTGGAAAACCATCAACAAATTATTTTGTACATATAAGTAATAATGAGTAAACTTAAATTTAAAAATAAAAACCAAATTATATTAAATTTTATCACTCTAAAACTAAATATGCCTGATCTTGGCTAAATTATTGGGGAATCATGGAAGACACCACTTTGCAGAATAAAGATACTATTAAAATTATCATCAAATCAAAATTTAAGGAGAAAATGTGGTGTGATAAAGAGTTAGAGGAAAAAATAAAATTAAGGTATTATAAGGATGTAATCAACCCTAATCTAGGTCCCGGATGGGGTGCCACGTAGCAATGGGAGGCCACGTAGCCTGCCTTGGACCCAAGCCATAAATATGGCATGTCGTCGCCCTTCACCTCAGTCTTGAATGAAGGGCAACCATTACTGCCTGCAGAGAAGGGGAGGACAGCTCCCTCGAGTGAGGATAATGGCGACACCAAGGTGTAATGGCAGAGGCTGAATGAGTACAGGGGTTATGTCGGGACATGGCTTATCTCTCCTACTCGGATAGGGTTGGCACTACTTCTCTCTTGTGCTCCACCACCCTGCCTGCTCTGAGAATGGGACCTAGAAGCAATGTTTTTTCATTGCGGTCACCCAACAAATTCTCAGTTCTCCTGGCCTAGCCATGCCGAGGGAGAGGGGCAAGCCGAGGCACGACCCAACCTGATATAGTTTAGCAGCCCGACAGAGATGAGTGCAGCAGATGGAACATGCCCTGTCCATAGCTCGTACTCAACGCTTGGAGAAGCCAAGAACTCCGCCAATGGCATATGTCGAGGAGGAGATTCTAGAGGAACCCATCCAAGTTCCTCCAAAATCTCTCCTCTTCACAGTTCCAGATGATTTGCAGTTCCCCAGCCATAACTCAGCGAGCACAAGCGCCCAGGCTGCCATGGAGGGCGCCACCTATATAGTTGAGGAGGAATTCCCAAGGGAATTTCTCCACTTGGATTCAAATGTGTCAACTCAGGACACCTACAACCAAATTGGGACAGAGGCGAAGGCGGTCAAGGTGGAGGACATGGGCATCGCACAAGAGGACATGGACGTCGCATTCGAGGGCCACCCAGTCTTGGTGCCTCCACCGCTCACTGCACTCCCTAAATTTTTACATGCTTCGCTACCTTTCTTCAACCTGGAGCAGATCGAGCTCATCTTTGAGCTAAGGAGCCAAATGGCGGACCAGATCCACCGGGACACCCTCATGAGTCAGCAGATCGACATGCTTTATGATGCATTCTTGAATGCACCAACAACTCAGCGTTGCCTGACTTGTGTGAGACCTTTCATGCTCCAGCCCAGGGATGGACCTCTCACCGAAGCTCCGGACGACATACCCCCAGATGCTAGTGTGTAATTTCTGGTTCTTTGCTATGGATACCTCACACAATCTTTGTCCATCTCTTTGTACTGGGACGATGCAATTTTACAGTTTTGTTCTCTTTTTTCAATAGGTAGTTTATCTTAGATGCCTAGAACATTTCTATAAGAACATGAATCCGCCACCTCTTTGGTTTCCATATGGCAGGGCAGATGGTTGATAACTCTTTTGTCTAAAAGTATCACAGTCTGCCACCTATTCTAATTTCCACTAATTTGGCGAAACAGGTGGCAGACTGATGACATATGACATTTTTGTATTATAAAAACACAGTAATGGGAAACACCCTTTTTATTTACAAAAAAAAAAAATCAACCCTAATCTAGAAGATCAAAATTATCTATATGTTTTGACAAGTGTAAAGAAAAAATAAGCATTGCTAAGATAAGAACAAATTCTCACGAGCTCCATAGTGAAATTGGGCATTGGTCAATTCCTAAAACGCCATGAGATGAAAGAGTGTGTCACCTTTGTAACACTAAGAAGGTTGAAGATGAAAAGCACTTTCTCTTAGATTGTCCAACCTATACCCAGATTAGATCTCATTTTCAAAATATTTGTCACTTTACCAACATTCCTAACCTCTTAACTCAACAAAACTATGGTGATCTTGGAAAGCTTCTCTTAATGTTTTTCAAGATCATAAACAAAATTCTAAAGAATCACAAGTAATCACTTAATATTGTCATAATGGTTGTAAATTGAAAAGTTTCATCGACATTCTATACCACAGTGGATTATGCTAGGGTAACCGTAACAACCGAAAACAATATTTTAGTAAAATTCCAAAACTTGGATTTAAAAAGCAGAAAGAAAGAAAGAAAGTATTTTTAACGTCCACGAGGCTAAAAATAGCCTATTTCTACAGATTGCTAACTATTTATGCATTTCTATAGAGTTTGAAAAAAAAATACATATCCAAATTTACATAGGATGGGAATTAATACAAACTTAACCCTAAAAAAAGGTAAAATTGCTTATTGCCCTTATAATTTTTTTTTAAGTTAATACATGTTTATCAGAAAACAAAAGTGGTATGTACAAATAACACATTCCAAAAAACAATATAAACTCATGGGAAAAGATTTTATGTTGTTTGCTACACGAATAACCTTGAGTGTGGATTTCCTCCATCTCTGTTTCGTTGTCCTCGGGTTCTTTCACGGCACGTTTGCATGTTGTGTTGGCGGTAATAGTCATTTCCCTATTCATTCAGAGTGATTGATGTGAAATGTAATGACATGAGAGCAGAGTGTGGATGAATGAATGAAGCAAATGAGAATCATAAAGAACCTATGGGGGTCGCCAAGGGAACATGGATTTGTATAGAGAAAAATGGATACACTATGGTTTCGAATCCGTTGCCTGGCATTGACTACATTCTCTAGAAGCTTGTCTGTGTTTTCGAGTCCAGACTTCTCGTCTTGTTGCTCTCCTTTTTCTTCATTTTTTGTGGGTGTAATTTGTTGTAGCCAACCCCGCCAATTGGATTAGATTTCATAGGAATTTTCGTTTGTATTTAGATATTTTGTGTGTTAGTTCTGAAGATTCGAACCATGGATCTGTGAGAATGGGGGAAGAACATATTACTGCGAGGACGTGATGGGGTTTGCAATGTGTGCACGGTTGCAGGCTATCGGCTATCAGATAACGATTTATGCCAGGACGCCCAACAAGATCACAGGGTTGTGTGAAAAGGGAGAGGTTTCAATGGATTCTCCCATGGTAGTTGGAAAACAGAGTCATGTTATCTTTACAAAGTTAAAACCCTCGCTTTCCAGAGATATCTACGAAGAAGACAAAGCTAAAGGTTGTGAATCCTTGGACACGTCGGTGTAGGAGGGAGACAAGGAGGCTAAGGATGATACTTTGGCTATCTTGGTGGGGGTTGTGCATAATACTGTGTAAAGTTATGGGAAGTCGAATCTGCATTGATTGGAGGTCAAATCTGCACTGATAGCAAAGGAGGAGAGATAAGTGGAAAGTGGATAGGTGATGTGGCAAGTGGTATTGGTTGACAAGTATTGAAGGGGTGGTATTGGTTGACAGGTTTTGGTTGTTGACAAGTTTCAAACAAAATCTCTTCCTATATACATGCCTTCAACATAATTAGCAAAGGCAGGTTAGTACTTGAATGTCTTGTTTTCTTGGGTCGATTCTCTAGTTCTTTCTTCGTCCATCTCTCTAAATCCTATCTCATAGCATCCTAAAGAAGGGTTTATTGGTGAAGTAGGTGAAGGCAACTGTTAGGATGGAATAGAACCATCGAAGACCGTTGTGAAGGGTGATGTTGCAACGGATCTTGGGACAGATGACGAGGGAGAAGAAGGTAATTTAGGCCATGCTTTTTTAGGAGGGTCGAGAGATAAATCTTGTCATATGTGTAATCATAAATGTATTAGGGTGTGGCTAGAATGAGTGAATATGTTTTTGGGCCGTGATTTGAAAGTATCGAAGGTTGAGGGGATGATGTCTTTAACGTTAGTCAAAAGGTTCAAGGGGAAATTTAACGTTAGTCAAAAGGGCTAGCTAATGGAAAATTGGCTTCCATTACTATGCTATATTCCTAAATTTCCCATATTGTTGCGAGGTTGGATTGGTTTTGTTATGAAAGGGGTTGAGGACATGGCCATAGTGATGGGTAAAGGGTGGCTTTCGAGGCCATCAAGTTTGTGCCTTAAACCTTAGACACCAAGCTTTGATACATAGAAGGAGCCCACGTTTATTCAAAAGATATGGGTTTTGTTACCATGACTTTGATTTGTGATGTGGAATGAAGACATTATGAAGAAAGTGGGTAACTCCATTATGTGTTTTGTTACTTTCAAAGATGAATGGCCCAAAAAAGTGGATAATTTTTTTTATAAAATTTTGGTCGAATGGGATCTTCGAGAGAGCTTGCTAGAAGAGATGGAGATCGAATGGGGTTTGTGGAAGTTTAGACATAAACTTGATTATTGAGAATTGCATTTTCATTGTGGTATTTGTCATGAGATGGGTCACCTAAGAGCATATTGTACGTGTGTCAAGAAGGACCCTGGTCCATGTTACCTCTTGGGGAGGTATCTTGTGTTTTTATTAGCTACACCATTGTAAGCATAGGAATATGCAAGTTAAAGACCTCTAGCCCATGTGGATAGTATGTATGCGATGTCCTGGGCCTTTGATGGTCGGCCATGCCTGGTCCCTCTAGTCCCCACTCTCAATTATATTTGTTCTGGATAGGATTGGAGGCCTTGGGATGGATCTATTGGGACACATGGTTTATGAGAGCTAAGTTCTTTGTAGGGGTGATCGCACTATGTAGGGCTACTCCAGCCCATGGTGTTGCACACCTATGGCATTTCCCACATGGTCATGTGTCTAGAGTCTGTATGCATCTCTTGGCCTTGGTGCATTTCTCATTTTACGACTCTCAACATGGCAATCTCACAATTCACAACTTTCACATTGTTTGAGGTAGTTGACGAATCTCGATACACAAGGTCCCAGGCCCGAAAATACAACAAAGACTTAAATTGACTATTATAATGTGTACTCGACATGCCAAGTTGAAATTTTGGAAAAATATTAAGTTATAAGCGAAAAAAAAATCAATTATCAAAGGATCACGCGGGCATAATCACAAGATAAACATGACAAAAGAGGACCATTCATTAACATGTAGAGATAATTCTAACATAAAAATGAAAAACATCACATCCTAGATAAATCCGTGTGTCAAAATTTGACAAGACGATGATATCTATATTTATGTGGTTTCAGAAAAACCAACCTAAGAAAACGATTAAAAATCATATTAAAGATCATATTCTAAAGTGATTTAAAAAGAGAAATTACTTTATATTATAAAAAAACACTTATCACTTTACCTAGAAGACCCTATCACTTTCGCCATGGTAAAAGACAAAAGGAAAATATTATCTTATGGTTTCAACACGCATTATAAAGAGAGCGCATAAAAGAGATATCAAAATTAATTTTGTAAATAAGTTATAAAGGTGGACCGCCCCTTTCTTTGTTTTGTAAACCGCCTCGTGGACATTAAAATCATTTCTTTTTCTATGATAACCTTCCCTAAACATTATTAAAACATTTTTATGTGAGTGTACGCTGGGCCGTGGTCATAATAAAGGGAGCCGCAATGGGAGTGGGAAGTGATGTCATGGGGTTGTTTTATTTTTATTAATAAATTAGTGTCTTTCTTATATGAGATACCCATCTCAAATTAAGGAAAGGTCGTCCCAAACCCTAAGTGTATGCAATAAGTGAATGAAGGGGGTCCAAGTTATGTACGTTACATCATCTTTAAAGAGAGACGCCTCATACGAGCTATCCCTGAGGCTTAAAGTCAACCCTCCAACTAAAACAAATTATCACCCATTTAATTAAATCAATTGTCACTTAGCATAGTTGTTAGCATTATTAAGACGGTCAATTAAGTGGAACGATTAGGTCAAGAAGGTAGTTGTGGAGCATATTCTATTAAATGGTTGCCATCTAATTAAATCAGACATAGTCATAATGAGGAGTATGGTAGTTGTTTGGGTTAACCAATGAATGTTGGGTCAAAAGGAACACTTGTGAGGTCAAATAGAACTTTTGAGGTTGGTATTCCAACATTGAGCATCATTTATCCAAGCCATTGTCTCTTTGGTTAAAAAATGCAATTCTTTTGTGGGTGTTTTTTTATTATTAAAAATTGTTTGTCGTGATAAAAATCAATTTTGATAAATGACTTAGTCTTCTATTATTGTAGATGACAAGTCAAACAAATATTTTTAATTGGTTGAGGGGAGTCTATAAGAAGTTGGTCCCTTTTTTCACTTAGCAAGTTGTGGAATTGTGAGATCATTTATGTCATCCAATAATAATTTGTATTTTTTAGTGCATATCATGGGTTGATTATTCTATGTTTTTTCTTCTTGGCTAAGTGTAAGAGTGCTTCATAGAGTAGATATTGTTTTGTTTTGTTTTTTATTTTATTTTTAGTTTAGTTTAGTTTAGTTTTTTTTTTATTGTATTATTTGCAGAGTTATTAGATTAATCCATCGAGGGGATACATAGTCACGTGGAAGGAGAGGTCTAGACTTCATCTCATCTAATCCTTTGGTCGTGTCAAGTGGTTAAAATCCAAGTGTTGGACAAACCCTTATCGGGTGTATCTTCAACAAGGAGGAGATCTCATTTCACATCTATGTTGATCTAATGGTCGAAGGCCATCCCACTAGTGGAGTTTTCCTCACAAGATCCATAGGTAATACCATTGTTCTAGACTAGATTGGGAGCGATAGTCCATCAACTCCAAATTCAACTTCTAGTCCAAATTTTGTGGCCGACTTATAAAGGGTTATGATCACAATCAGACGCTTTGGAGGTAAAAGTAAGGTTGAGGTAAGCCTCACTACTTTAACCAGCTTTATTTTAAAAAATTCCAAACAATCCTTTTTTAATTTTTTTGCTTTAAAAACTAAAAAAATCAAAATCATAAAATACAAAAAATCACAAAATATTATGTTGGTTTGCATTATTGTTGTTAGTTATTTATCATTCCAGATCAGTTAACTTAAATAATTAACTCCTACCTTCACCTCTATATCACATAGGCACTGGTCTGCTAATTTTTGGGTGAAGTTATTGTGTTGGGGAAGCCTTCCAAAGTCCTTTAGAGTAGGATTTGGGATTGAATAGGGAAGGACTTGTGCCGCGGTGACATTTGACACTTGTCCTATGTGGTGCCGCCTTAGTGCCTCGAGGGACCTTTACAAGGCTGCTAGTTTGGTTGGTAAAAATTTTTGGCGTGGTCATTTGGCGTGGTTTTCCAACAACATCATTTAGGTAAGTTTTCTTGTTTTGTATTTTGGTGAGATTGCTATTTTATTAACTAACTTGCAGGGATCTCATCTAGCGACTCCACTCAAACAAAACATAATAAAGAGGTACACTACAAGAAGCCACTCTCCAAGGTAAGAAGTAATATATGTATTGGCGACTCCATTGTGGTATTCTCATAGATATTTTTCATCCCAAATTTTCATTTTAGCCTTACTTCGAGATTTTATGAATAAAACATGGAGGAGCTCCCTCCACGGTTAGCAAAATGTTATACTATGGTTGACTTTTCAAGTTTGAGTGGTTTTCCCCATGATCATTTATAAGGGTAGGAAGACTCACCCATCTTCTATGGATATGGGGATTCAATTGTGAAACATGTTTATACATTCATCATATATTGTAAGAAAAATGACTTCCTTCATGAGGATGTCATGATGAGTCTTAGAGACTTTGCACAGATGTGGTATGAAAGCCTTGGCAAAGGCATGTTTACATCTTTTGTAGAATTTTTGGAGGCGTTCTATGCAAGTTGGGATAGTGACTCAAAAAGTTGGTTGTCCTTGATCCAAGAAATAAAGAAGTTATATGTAGCACAACAACTTCTAGAAGAAGACATCATGACAAATCTTAATGTGTCATCCCAAGAGGAAAACAGTAATGAAGAGTTTCATCTTATAGAGAATGACAAAGTTATGGTTGATATGAAAGAATATATTTCTAGCCATTTGAATAAAGAGGATGAAGCTACTCCGTGTTCTTCCATTAGGAATCAAGAAATAACTAAAGGATGTGCTCGTGGGAAGTACATAGATGACAATGATATTCGGGAACCGACCCTCCCTCCTCTAGATGAAAGTACAGTCATGACAACCTACACTTCTTTCAAATTATTTGATATCCATGATATATTTTTCAATGATTCGAAAGGGGGAAACTTGATGGACAGTTCTTCACCGGATGAAGAATGTGATTGTGAAGAGACCGAGAGCATTGAAGACATTATCCAAGTTTACAGATGCAAATGGGACATGTTATCCCCCATTTTTAGGGACAACTAAGGAGACTATGTCTCAAGGCCCATGGGTCCTAGACATGGAGTACCAAGAGCCATATCGACTTGAGCATGGCCCTTATTTTCTTCCTTTCATTGCCTCCACTTTGTTAGCAGCAACAACATCCATCACCTCGGTCTGGTCCTGTAGCAAAGATGGATCTTGCTCCATGAGTTAATGAGTCTGGGTATCATGGTATGTGTCACTCTGATCCTCAAAACTTTTGAATATGTGCATTTAGCTATTTTTGTTTCTAACGGGTGCTTGGATATTATACTTATCCACTTGACCATGTCTAGGGGAATGACATGATGCCCTAGTAAGCTTGTGCCCATAGGTTTTGAGTTGCCACTGGGGGGATTTCTCAAGAGTCATTGTCCGCTCTTGTCATACTTACCACTTTTCATCTTACCTCCCGCTCATACATCCCATTACATTGGTTCAGGCATTGGGTTGGCCAATCATTTCAGGGTTGCACCTTGCCTTGTGGGAAGAAGGGGCTAAAGGCACATAAGGTAAAAGCAGTTGGCAAAAGATAAAAGCCTAAAAGTAAAACCTCAAGATGCTTCGCCCAGGGATCCTCGAGAAAGCAATAAAAAGATTCTCAACAAGAAACAAGAGGGGGCCATAAAAATAATAAAACAAGACCTAGTCAGAGGATAGGGGGTCTCATCACGAGCCAACCTATTAGGTCCATGGGCATCTAGAAGTATGACACTACTAGAAGCTGGTTACAACACCAAGGTAGTGGCTCTTGGTGGCATAGCCAAGAGAAAGGGGGTATCATCACGAGCCAGCCTTTTCATTTCTGTAAAAGTGCTTGTGGGTAGCATTGCCACCACTGGTCACCACATTAGGGCAATGTCCCTTGATTAGATTCTTGAAAGAAAAAGAAATAAAGAAATAAGAATAAAAGGCATGAATGGGCTTGGAAACATTTGCATCCAGGACATGTGCAACTCGCCTTCTACAAAGGCACCCATAGGTAACCCTTTCATTTCCCTGCTATCACTGCACCCCTTGTCAGGACATCCCTTATCCACCTCACCCATTAACATGACTTGGATTTGATCTCTTCCTGAAACATCCTGTTTCCAGTGGACACTAGCCCAATAGGACGCCTTGTCACTTCCTCCAAACTTGCCTTGCAGATTTGTATAATGTCTTTGAGCAGTTGACTGGGTAAAAGAGGTTTTATGCACATGTTTAATAAAATTGATGATTGGATGTAATTGATATTGCTATGATCCCTATGACTTATGAGCCCATGGAGGGCGTATCTGTTGATGTGTAGGATCATACCTGATGAACAAGTACCCTATTGAACATGTACACATAGGGAGATGATTAGTTCGGACCTCCATGGGGCTGAAGAGCCCACCAGATGGATGTTGAGACCCCGGAAGGGGGCAGAGACAAGACATAGGGGTTTGCACCGAAGAAGAGGAGGACGTTCCACAGAGGCACCTTGACATAGCCTTACCTAGGGGGGTTATGCCCTCTCCACTAGAACGTTGGCCTTGGAAGGACCATGACGTCGCCCAGGATACCCATGACATCATCCAACATTTTGGACGTTTTGGGGATGCAGTTATGGCAGTTGTGGCGCGTGTGGCAGCTTGGAGAGGCCCAAGAAGGGCTAACGTTTTTCCCCAGGAGGCCAATGTTTCCCTAAAAAGGGCTAGCATCACCCTAGAAAGGGCATGATGTCTTTACTTTTTCTTTATTAGGGTTTAATTTATGACATTTAATGCAAAACAATATTATTTGGTATTTTGGCCTTGTCGGCCTTTTGGTTACTGTAATGTTCTCCACCTCTTGATGAAGAGGTATGTGAAGACTTAGTGGTCTAGACATCCCCATTAGACCATAGTCTCATACAACATGGGGAAAATTCAACCAAACTAATGTTATATTTTGAAGTTGACTTAGGAAAAAGGGCAAAAAGTAACTCAATGAAGAATTAGAACGCTGGAGCTTGAGTTAGGAGTTGAACCTAGGGGTTAAACTAACTCAACAGGGAAACATAATGGAAGTATAAAGGAAAGGCTAGGGTGCACCTTTCATTCAGCTTGGATATTTGGTATTTTGCTTGTTGAGCTCTTGAGCACACAGTTTTGAGGGTTTTGAGATTACAAACCCTAGTGAACAACTCAATGGTGAAATATTCCACTCATCTTGTTCCAAGCTTGGTCTCAGGGATGAAATACTCCACCCACACCATTCTACACTCATCACAGGTTCCATCATTGATCCAGGAGGGCAGCAGGGCCCTACCATTCAGGGTTTTCCAGCAGGGGTGCACCATTGTCTAAGGGAAAGTTCGATCCAACATTGTGAGAGAGCCTTGAGACATTCCAGCACTTGGGTTTTGCTTGTAGGACCTTTCTCATAAGTTTGGAGGTATTTTGGAGGAGTTTCTTCGGCCTGATTTGCAGCTACAGATTTGGGACGACTTTGAGAGAAGGAGGACGCCTTGGTGATTCAAATATTCTCAGATCTAGGGAGTTATACCTTAGATCTGATTGTGAAACTTCTCCTAGGTGCTTGTGGCAGCCTGATCTATTGTCCTAGAGAGTTTCAGGAGTTTTGGAGGCTTCCTTCATCCAGGCGAATTGTTGGGCACTTCATGGTTTCAGGAGGGCGCAGACTTTATTAGGGTTTCAACTGATTGGAGGAGAAAGACTTGATATTTGAGCTTCATACTTTCGAGAGGGATTTCCCTTGTCCCGATCTATCATTTGGTGGAGTTTGACATTGTTTTGAGATCTCCTTCAGCTAGGCCGAAATATTGGCCTTCTTATCCATCCAACACTACGTGCCAACAACATAGGGGGGTTGGACGTAACCCTTGTTCTTTTGTATTTGGGGTCCTCATCTCATATTCAGCCTTTGGAGGCTTATTTTGTATTGTCGGGAGCGTTTTGTAGGAGCTCATATCTTCTATCTTGGAGCCATATGATGTTATTCCAGATTTGCTTCTACATTGTATCAAGTTCTTGCTTTTCATAATAAAAAGGTCAAATCTGTGCTTTGTGGTTCCATATCTTGTGTATTGATGAGATCTTACACTGTATTGAATATATCTTGATAAATTGTGCTGAATAATTGAATATAACCTTAAGGCCAAAATATCAGAGGCCAACCTGCATACACAAACAGTCAAACAGTGAGTTCAGTGGTTAGCTAGTGTTCCCAAGCGAAAACAATTGGCTTGGGAACATTACAGTGGTATTAGAGCTCTGATCCTCCCATCCCGTGAGGGTTAGCACATGCAAAAGTTCAGTGGAATCTATATGCGTTACACATTATTTTCGTCATCCCTATGACTGTTAATGATGTAAACCTATCTGTTGCCTTCAGAGGGGTCAATGGCTTGAGTTCCTGAAGAGATAAGGGAGAAGAACTTTTCCTGAGAAAAGAAGTTGCATTTTCCTTTGTAAAAACCCTATAAAAAAGGAAGTTCGTAGGTTGCTATATAGGCAGGGTGCGAGAATGCCTGATTCTCGCAGGTTGCACCATAGATGGGTTGCGAGAGGTTTGCAAGTTGCTCTATAGGCAGGGTGCGAGAATGCTTACACGTGGGAAAAACGAGCGTTTTCTCGAATCTTATAGAAGGAGAAACTTCCATGGTGAGGTGGCATCCGAATGGTTTGGATCTTACTCGCTTTCATGATTTAGTGGGATCATCCTAACCTCCTCACCTTATCCTCTTCAACTTATAAAAGGAGACTATCTCTCATGGAGAAAGTTAGCTTTTGAGCTTTTGGGATTGGCTAAGTTGGATTTGGCTTGAAATTATTAGCTTGGTTGGAGTGTCCTTGAGTTTTGCCTTTGTCAAGATAGATTGTGAATATTATCATATCTATGCTCTCAGAATTCTTGGAATGGAAGTGTGTGGGGAACGAAGGACAGTTGGAAGGGACCTTATGACATCAAGGCCATGGTTGTAATCTCTCTTTCACATTTAATATGATACAGTAGTATGATTCTTTCCTATAAATCTTGTTGTGTTTTATTGTATGATTCCTTGATCACATACATAGGTTTATATTGAGTTTATGCTATTGCTATCACTTTGGTTGGTTGCGTTCTTTTGTAGGATCATCATTGTATGAGTGTTGGAACGGAGCTAGGATGGTGATAGCGAGAGGAAGTGGCGTTTAAACGGTATGTCACCTATCCCTCTTTAGTTAGTAAATTCAATATCTAAAACTTAAGGAAAGCGTCATGTTCTGTCCTGTTTTGTTCTAGATCTAGGTGGATCTAGGGAGATTTGTTAGTGTCCACACCTACCGATTAGTCCGATAACAAAATTGGCGACTCCACTAGGGAACAAATTGTTTCCTAGTTAGTCTAGTTTCCCTTCCTTTGATTGCTTGTTTTCTAGTTTCTGAGTCTGTGGGACATCCATCCAGATTCTCTGGATCTAGAAGTTCACTTAGATTCCCTGTCCTTTTTCAAAGTGTTCTTTGATTACAGACATTCTCGCACTGTACCTCTTTATGGCCTGTGAGAATCATTGATGTTCGCACCCTACTGTTCAGTTCAGTGCGAACTTCTCGCACCCTACCAGTGTCTAGCCTGTGAGAATACCTAATTCTCACACTGTACTCTACTGCTAGGTTGCGAACTTGTTTGTAAACTTTTTTGGATTAGGTCTTGTCATATTTTGATGACCCAGTTTTTCTTTGATCAGCTGGATTGAACTTTTGGAGCCTATACTGATCTGTTTACAGTCTGCTTGACATTCTTTGAGTTACTTTTAGCCACATTGACTTTGTTTGGTTTTGAAGGATTAGTCTCTTGCTTTGAGTGTCTTTCAATTACAAAGCGTGTGTTTTCTTTAGAATTGTTTAGAGAAAGATCGGATTTCTTTTGAATAGTTCGCTTTAAAAGAAAACTTTTAGTTTGGGTTTCTTTGTTTTAAGAAAGTTCATTATTGATTTTAGTGAAAATTTTGAAACAGAAAGATTTAATTTCTTGTTTTATATTAGATTGGGGGCATCCTTGCATTTGAAGGAGCGGAATTGCATGATTCTTGGCATTTTTTGATCTTGCCATGAATCGTGCATTGTTGTACAGTTCCTTTTTCTCATTTCTTGAGAATCTTGATATTGATGAGTTTAATATATTTTGGGACATTGTGTATATGGGAATGATAAATGTTTTCTCCTTCTCATAGCATAGCTTTGATCGAAATGAAAACCTTGCATCTTCATCTCTTTGCATAACTTTCGAGTCGTTCAAAACACCATATTGTCCACGTCATTTTCCTTTTGAGTAACAACAACCATAAAATAAAGCGCTTATAAAAATTGATTAGACATTTTTATATTTTCTGGTAGCAAACCTACATTAGATTAGTTGTAGGGCTTTGGAATAGGTGTGAAAGATAACTTTCCAAAGCTGCAAACAAACATAGTATCTTGTGATAGGGAGAGTTAAATCCACTTACTTCATTTTGTCCTGGGAAGCCCTTCTAACACAAGGGTCAATCATGAGGTCGCATTGAGACTAGCAAAGTTACTCACCCTACTTTGTTGGTCTTAGTGTAGAGGTTGCGCGTATTATGGGGGTCGCTTGAGCGGTATACCCACAATGATCATTGGAAGCCTTTCAAGTTGATTTTGGGCTAGATACCCTGCCCTTGCGCATGGATCGGACTATCGACTGTTTCCCCAGGCATCATTGTAGTGATTGGTAACCTTAGTGGCCTATCTCTCTAGGTTCTTTACACGAGGTGACTGTGGAGGGGCAAGTCTTCACGGTACTTGGAATCGACGTCGGCCAAACTCACTCGGGTTCCTTGGAGGGTATACCCACGATTATGTGTGGGAGCTTGCACTAGGGTGTAAGTCCATTAAGCAGGTCATCAATGTAACTTTTCCACCTACTCTATCTCAGCCCCTTCTTACATTGTTCCTACGACGTTGGATTTCAACACCAACTAGTGCGTTCATTGTGAGAAGGTTTTGTTTGCTTGATTGCTTACTAGATTTTTAGCGTGTGTTGTTTGTTTTCCCTAGAGGACTCTAGATTGGGCATTTATTTACTGGCGTCAGTTCCCAGAATGACCAATGAAGGAACCCTTGCTTAAGGGGAACCTTTTATTTTTCCTTCTGATGGAAACATTGGTCCTCCTCACATCGCTACTTTAAGCCTTCCAGGTCTCATGATTGGATTGTCGGTGTGGTTGTTTTCCACTCAGGTAATCCCGAATGCAGTAAGTGCTTCGGTCGTAAGCACTCCCCCCCAAGAACATCAACCTCATGTTGATCCTTCACCTTCTTCACCAGTAAGGTCTTCTTCGCCTCCTTCGCTTGCAAGGTCGCCTTCTGTTTCATCTTCTTCGTTGAGTGAAAGTTATGAAGCTAGTAGCCCGGTGAATAAGAAGAAGAAGAAAAGAAATAAGAAGAAGAAGAAAATTAAGCAAGGATCCAAACTTCCAACCACTGTCAAACATGTTGGAAAACAACCAATTACTGTTAATCATGTTGGGAGTGCTGATGATGTCAAGATCACCCAAACAACTCGTAAGCCGAAGTACCCTTATAAGCTTTGTAAGGGTAGCCATATTCTTAAGGATTGCCCTGGTCTATCCAAGGTTATAGAAGCTTGGTCTACACACCCTCCCCATCCCATGTCATCAGCCTCTGGACAACATGCTAATGACTTTCCATCAACTAGTTAAGATACCGTTGGGAAGAAGAAAAGTAGAGTCAAGTTTCCGTGCATGTTATGCAAAGGGAGTCATCTCACTCACCTTTGCCCTTGTATGGACGAAGCCTCGAGATTACTGGAAGACATGACTGTTTCACAACCTCAACTTCCAACTGCTTACTGTAAGATTTATCTCAACCCTCCAATAGTTGATGGAATGATCACTCTGGTCCCTTCACCGGTCAATCCGGTTGATCATGTCGTCAATCTGGTCACGTCCTTAGTTGAACCAGTTGACAAAGTGGTTGATCTGATACCATCCTCGTTCAATCCCACTCTCCTCTCAGAGAGTGAAACTAAAGTGGTCGATCTGTTTCCACCTTTCGACCCCATTCTCCCCTTGGAGAATGAAACCCAACTGGTCGATCCGGTTCTGTCATCGGTTGATCCCACTCCTCCTTTGACGAGTGCTAAAGTGACTGATCCGGTCCTTTCCTCGGTCAGTCCCACCCTTCATCCGAAGAGTGCCAAAGTGATTGATCCGATCCCATCATCGGTCAATCCCACTCTTCCTCTGAAGAGTACCTGCGTGGTCAATTTGATCCCATCATCGATCGATCCTACTCTTCCACTCGAGATTAAACCTGATACTGCCCATGTTTTTCTCATTGATACAGACTCTGCTGTGTTGGGGGGTATTCCTCTTTCTCCCATGAAACCCCCTCCAAGTAATGAGGCCATCCATTTTGATTGGGGTGTGCTAACTGGACCTCGTCTTCCCTCTCACATTCCTTTCCAGATTATAGTACAGGTTTGTGGTCGAGATGTTCCTCAGACACTGATAGATGAAGGTGCATCCGTTAGTATTTTGTCCTCTTTTGCTTGGCAAGCTTTGGGTTGTCCTCCACTTGCACCGGTTACGCAGAATCTGTTAGCTTTTAACAGAAGAACCAGTCAACCTTTAGGGACCCTTCCTCAGTTTCCTGTAACTTTGGGAGGGAAAATTGTCTTTATTGATGTCATGGTAGTCCAAGACCCCTTGGATTTTGCTTTACTCCTTGGGAGGGATTATGTCTATGCCATGAAAGCTATTGTGTCCACTCTTTTTCGTGTGACATCTTTCCCTCATGATTGAAGAATTGTGACTATTGATCAACTTTCATTCATCGGTCCTGACTGGATTGCCTCCCTAAATGGTTCTTATACATAGACAATATCGCCCTCACCACATGTTAATTATGTGGCATTGTCTCCCATGGCTTCAAATTCTGATGACTTAGATCCAGTAGTTGACATGGTGATCTCTTCGATAGGGTTGTTAGAGCCTGATCTCTTTACTCCTGTCATGACCCTCGACATGATGCCCTTCCAGAGTGTGTTTCTTCCTTCCAGTGAAGACCTCTTGAAATCCATGAACGCGTTTTATCCCTTGACATGGTGTCCTTCCAGAGCATTGTCCTCTTGGAATCCATGATCAAGAAGACGTCCGAGGATAGTTTTTGCGTCTCTGAGGCAACCTCGTTAAAAAATGAAACATAGGTCTTTGAGCATGGTTTTTTTATTTCAAGCTCGTTAAAAAATGAAACCACTTACGAGGATAGTTTTTTCGTCTCTGTGGCAACCTCGTTAAAAAATGAAACATAGGTTACGAGCATAGTTCTTGTTTCTGTGTCAAGCTCGTTAAAAAATGAAATAGTTTTTCCCCCTCTCTATTTGAGTCAAGTCCTTCATCTAGTATTTGAAGCTTCATTTCATTCTCCTTTGCAGTTGGATGAAACGAAGCTTGGGGGGAATTTGCCTCAGCCTCTGGACTTCATGCTGAAGTTGAGTCGCTAGATTCTTAAGCTGGGGGCTAAATCCCAACCATGTGAATTCGTAGATAATGCGTTTGGAAGTTCAAGCATAGTTTTCTATGGTTCAAGCTTGTGTAAAAATGAAACCACTTACCTCAAGCATAATTTCCTTTGGTTCAAGCTTGTGTAAAAATGAAACTAGGTCCAAGCATAGTTTTGTTTAGTTTTTAAGCTTGCGTAAAAATTAAAATCTATCCCAAGCATAGTTTTGTTTTGTTTTAAAGCTTGTGTAAAAATAAAAACAATCCCGAGCTTAGTCTTTATTCTTTCTCATGCTCGTAAATACATGAGAATAAGTTACTGAGCTTAGTCTTTGTTCTTTCTCGTTCCCGTAAATCAATGAGAATGTAACCGAGTATACTTTTGTCATTTTTTCAGACTCGTAAAGGTTATACGAAAAATGAACCCACTGGAGTTCCCTTTAAGCTCTTTTCAGACTCTCTAAACATGAAAAGATTTCTGAGCGACCTTGTTCTTTTCACTCTCGTTAAAGTATTTGAAGAAAACATTTGTTGAGTGATAGTTTATCTATTTTTCAGTCTCATCAGACTACTTTACGAAAAAGGAACTGAGAGAGTTCTCTTTAAGTGTTTTTTAGACTCTATAAACATGAAAAACCCCTGAGTTTTCTTTCTTTGGACTCATAAAACAAACATCGAAAGGCCCATATGGGACCTGAGTTTTCTTTAAGTGTTTTTCAGACTCTCTAAACATAAAAAACCTTTGAGTTTTCTTTCTTTGGACTCGTTAAATAAACATCGAAAGGCCCAAGTGGGACCGAACCACTCCTTAGGGTTCGTTAAACATACTCTGAGGGACTCATCCAAATGATGAGCTTACATTTCAAGCATATGTTATCCTCCTCAAGCTTGTGTAAAAATAAAGAGGTACTTGCCAGAGATGGTGGGGGAAAATTTGGAAAGAAATGTATCTAAACCTGTATTATGTGGAAGAGTCGCTTTTGAACATGACACCCTTTCACTTGCCTTGTGTCTGGGTTGGAAAATCCACTTGTCTCTTGATCATACTCCTTTATAAGATTACAAATTGGTCTATGATCCCTGTTGTTGAGTCAGTGTTTCCAAGACAGTTGTCGTGTCATCAATATGTTCAAAGAGAAGTTCAACCCGAAAAGCCTTCTATTGCGTCGGCCATTTTTGCAGTTCTTAAAACCTTCTATTGCGTCGGCCATCCCTAAGTCAGTCATGAATCACTTGTTACTTTGATCTACATAAAATCTTGTTACCTGTTTCATGTCATTGATGTGGGATACATTAAGGCCCTCTTGTGACGAGTCTTTTCCTGTCGACTTCAACTCATTATCCAAGAATTATACTTAGAAACCAATTGGTACCTTGGAACTTGCATGCCTCAATGGCAGGTTTCCTCGCTTTCGACAGTGGGTTTTCATTATTGACCCCTGATTGGGAGATTCCACCGAGTGTTCGACTTCAACTCACTAATCCACATTCGTTGGATTGTACTAGTGTACCTTGGGATTCATTGACATTAATGATGATTTCTCTCGTGCTTGTTAACGGTATACACTAATGACCGGTAATCAAGTGGTTTCTACTATGTTCGACTTCGACACATGTATTCACATGGTTAGATTCATACTATAGAGTGGTGGAGATGAAGACCCTGGATCTTTTCTGACAGATTCAGGTTGCGTTGGAGTATATTCAGTTTGTACTGTTGCATAGATCCACATTGTATG
>ML790038.1:733956-768749 GCA_009831015.1 Picea engelmannii | reverse complement strand
AGCCAAGAGATATCCAAGCCAATACTGAAACTAGCTGCTGCTGTAGCTGCACCTGCAACCCTCCTCCAAACCTGCGCACCAGACTGCAACTGCAGTGCGCACCAACTGGGAAACTGCAATTCTGAGATGCTGTCAAATGAGAATTGGCGCCCTGTATTTATAGTAATCTTGCCAGTTTGCTGGGGCCGACTTCTCCTTCTGGGTATGTGTCTGTTCAGTATATTATTATTAATTCTGGCTGACTTCTTCTCTTGGAGGCTAATAACCTAATATAAATTATCTTCTTGAGCCGACAAGGCTTCTAGGGTTATTAGCCAATTCATTAGGGTTTCTCTTGCTTCCCGGAGTCTTCTATTCTCGTCAGGTTCACACGTGGGGGTAAATACCTCCCGCATCTACCATAATATTAACACCCACATGGTCATGTGTCTAGAGTATGTATACATCTCTTGGCCTTGGTGTATTTGTCATTTTATGGTTCTCAATATGGCAGTCTTACAATTCACAACTTTCACATTTTTTGAGGTAGTTCATGAATCCCAATACACGGGGTCCTGGGCTCAAAAATACAACAGGGGCTTAGATTGACCATCATGATGTATACTCAACATGCCACGTTGAAATTTTGGAAACATGTCGGTTTATAAGAAAAAAATTAGTTGTCGAAGGGTCACACATGCATAGTCATAGAAGAAACGTGGCAACATATTGCCATTGATTAACATGCAAAGGTAATTATAGCATCAAAGATGCATAAGATCACATCCTAGATAAAAACCATGTGCCATAATTCGTCAAACAATGGAATTTACATGTTTTCAGAAAAACCATGCTAAGGGGGCAATTAAAAAGGATATTAAAAGTTATATTCTAAAGTGATTTAAAAGGGGAAATTACTTTATATTATAAAAACACCCCCTTATCAATTTACCCTTGGTAAAAGACAAAAAGACAAAAGGAAAATATTATGTTATGGTTTCCACACACATTATGAACAGGGCACACTTAAGAGATATCAAAGTTGACTTTGTACGTGAATTATGAAGGGGGGGTTGCCCCCTTCTTTGTTTTGTTTTATATGTTGACCCTTCCCTAAACGTTATTACAACATTTTTATGTGAGTGTAAGGTGAGTCGTGGTCATAATAAAGGGAGCCGCCATTGTTGGAAATTGTGTTGTCATTGATGACAAAGATAGACATGACTGTGACAATCATGAATGTCATTAATGTCACAGACAGGTGGAGACTGATTGTTGTCAATGATAGGGAGACTATGAATGTCTCTATGAATTTACGAGCTTCTGTATGATTGCTGACATTAATGCCAAAGATATGTGTGATTGTTGTTCATTGATTCCAAAGAAAGGGGGAGACTACCGAGGCCAAAGAATAGATCGGAGAAGAACCCAAATTGTATAACCAGGCCAACAAAGGCATGAGGGGTTTCTGAATTTTATACAGAGGTATTTGGAGGACGAGATGTTAAGCCTTAAATAGGGCACATTACCCCTTAATTGGGGATTATTACATTAGTATTTTTATTTTATTTATGTCGGATTGGGTCATTTAGTTTTAATTGTACCTCCTCGTCTCCTATATATACCAAGGAGACCTTTTCATTTGGAATCATCTTGTATTTGTGAATTCATATGATGTATAAAGAGGTTTCCCCCTCGAAGAGGATTATTATCTAAATTTCTCTCTTTGTCAAGGTGTTGAGTACTTATTCTAAGGTTTTTATGCTATTTTTATATTTGGTTTCTAACATTTGGTATCAAAGCTTAAGGTCTTGGGGTTTCGCTACTGCATCTGATACACCTTGGAATTTTCGCTATAATTTTTTTCTTGGGATGTTTCAGAAGGAACACCTTGGGGGATATTTAGTAGATGACTCCATGTACTCATGGTTAAAATATCATCTTTTGGGGCTTTATACTTTCAAAGATATAACATGTGGAATATCGGGTTCCTGAATCATCCTGAATTTAGTCATCGCATAATTTTCGCTATATATATATTTTTTTCTGATGCTTCAGACAATAAAACACAAAGGATATTCAAAGGAATTATCAAGGTATCTTTGGTAAAAATTTCAGCTTCCGGGTCACCCTAATTTTGGAGATACACCCTGTGTAAGATAGGGTATGTAACTAGTCCTATTAACTAGTCTCAAACAAGTGTTCCAGGTAAAACACTGATATTCTCTTCAGTGACTATCCAAATTAAGTGAGACTAGTTGCATTGGATAGTGGACAATATGTTTTATTTCTGGTGCAAGTTTCAGAATAAGATATCATATATTGTGTGCTTGGCACACTTTACAAGGCATGGGGAAGTCACCATAATTTCCACTTGGCACATCCAATTTTGATCAGACCTATGGAATTGCAGAGAGGACATATCAGAAAACTACATAACATAATTTTAGACCTAGAAGGGCCAAAATTGTAAATATACAATAGAAGAAAGGTCAGCTAGCAGAACAACCTCCAAATCAGGGTTTAAAAGGTGCGTTTGTTTTTTTTGAAATTTGCATATCTTTTTAATGTAATATCTAATTGGGGTGATTCAAAAAGTAGAAGAAAGTGGGATAAAAGGAGTATCACATAAATATGAGAGAAACTTAGCGTTTGTTTTAGGTACATATGTGTATCGACGTCTCTAAACATAGGATTTGTCATTACTGGTCAATGCTACAACCCGAGGACTATGTGGTTCTTCCACATACCTAAAGTATATCGGAAGGCCCCTTTCGAACAATTGCACATTAGACAACACTACTATGGATTTGAGATCCCATGTACCTAACGTATATCGGGAGACCCCCTAGAATCCTGAGACTCATAGACTAAACCTTTTGGTCGTCTTGTTGCTATAGTACTCCGAGAATAACGCTCGAGGAGATCACTCTCTAGTACCCAGGTAATCAGATAGTATGGCTAAGGGCATGGTCAAGCCTCCTTAGTTAGTTCCATGAGATATTGGGTCGAGTACTATTGTTGGACCCCGCACGTATATCAGAGAGCTATAGCAACTAACACTCCATTTTATGTGAGAACCTCTACCTAAGCCAATTTGGAATTCCCACCTTGCAGTGATACTTGGACAACATGCCACCAAAAAAGGGAACTTCTACACCAAATAATCCTCCAGAAAACCCTACTTGGACTCTTGATGAAGGTGAAGAAATGCGCAGGGACATAAATTATCTACAAATTAAGGTATTAACAAAAGATGAACTACAAGGGATGATGGATTTAACCGAAGCTAAGCTGGAAGCGATAATGGATACTAAGATGGATGGTTTAAAAGGGGAGATCATGGAAGGATTGAAAAATTTGCTAACACAAGAAAGTGACAATGTATCCCATGAAATTCATGATGAGGACAAAAGGAAGATGAATCAAGACTAGAGAAACTCCAACTTTGGGTTGAAGACCAACCACTTTCCTAAGATCGATATGTGAAATTTTGATGGCAATGATACAATCACATGGATACTCCAGATGGAGAAATTATTTGATCTACATGATGTGCCACACACACAAAAGGTATGAATTGTGTCTTTATATTTAGAACCTAATTAATTTGGGTGGTATCGATGGCTTTGTTCTTACAAATCACTTGTTGCTTGGACAATTTTCATGGAAGAAATGATAGCACACTATGAGGATACAAGGAGCAATACCTTCTTCAGCCAATTGATAAATCTCAAGAAAAAGGGTTTAGTTGCAGAGCACATTGATAACTTCCAAAGATTGAATATAAAGGTAACGGATATTCCATATGAGCACCCGATTGATGTATTCATAGGAACTTTAAAGGATAACACTCAACATGACGTTCACCTTTTGGAACCCAAATATGGCTATGGCTACTAGAAGGACCACGCCTGACATCTATCGAGAGAATAATGTTCCTTCTTCTAAACTACCTCAACCTACAAGGTTGACACCTCAACAATTGGAGGAAAGAAAAGCAAAAGGTTTATGCTTTAATTGTGACAACAAGTATAGTAAGGGATATAAGTGTGGCGAGAAGAAATTATTTTACTGATATTGTGAAGAGGAAGAAGAACAAGAACAAGAACCATCTCAAGATGAAAACGTGGAAGATATTTCTTTTGAAGATTTGACTCCCACGATATCATGTAATGCATTGGTTGGAATTAACACTCCTCAAACCCTCAAGATTGAAGGATATATCAAAAAGAAAAATGTAATAGTCCTAATTGATTTTGGTAGTACTCATAATTTCATTCACTATAAATTAAACAAAGCTCTCAATTACTTTATATATCCAGTGCCAGAGTTTCAAGCAATGATTGCAAACGGAGGAACTATCAATTCCTCAGGAAAATCCCATAAGATCAATCTTACTATGGGGAATATGTAATGAATAGTCCAATGATTGCTATACCCATGGGTGGTGTTGATGTCGTACTAGGATTCCAATGGTTACAATCATTGGGAGCAATGGCTTTTAATTTTCAAGAAATTTTCATGAAATTTTAATTGTAGGGAAAGGAGATTGAGTTAAGGGGTATCACAGGGAAACCCTGTAAGGTGATAAGCTCTAATGGTATGACAAAATTATTGAAAAAGGGGCATCAGGGTGTAATTGTACAACTATCCTCACTAGATTTTCAAACATCTAAGCCATCTATTCCCTTAGATCTCCAAGGGATCATTGATAAACATTCCAAAGTATTTGAAGATATTCCTAGAGGTCTTCCACCCACTCGCGATGATCATGCTATTCACCTAATTCCTGGGAGTATTCCTCCTAGCATCAGGCCTTATATATACCATTATGCCCAGAAGAGTGAAATTGAGCATAAGGGTATCTGTAAGGCATTATTAGAACTAGCCAAAGTTCTTACTCTGCACCGGTGGTAATGGTACTCAAGAAAGAGGGCTCATGGCGCACGTGTCCAGATTATAGAGAGATCAACATGATCACCATTAATGATAGGTTTCCCATTCTCGTCATTGATGAATTGTTATATGAACTACATGGAGAAATCTACTTCACAAAGTTGGATCTCCCTTCAGGGTATCATCAAATTAGAATGAAGGAAGCAGATATCCCAAAAAAAACGTTCTGAGCTCATGAAGGCCATTATGAATTTTTGGTCATGCCTTTTGGCCTTACGAATGCACCTTCCACATTCCAAGGATTGATGAATTCTATTTTCAAGCCCTTCCTTCGAAATTTTGTGTTAGTATTTTTTGATGATATACTAATCTATAAAAAGTCTTGGGAGGATCATGTTAGGCATGTTGATAGGGTGCTACAACTGCTAAAGGAGAAACAACTATATGCCAAACCATTCAAATGTTTCTTTGGGGTGAAGGAGGTAGAGTATTTGGGTCATATTGTATCTCATGAAGGTGTCAAGGTAGACCCTAACAATATTAAGGCCATGATGGACTGGCCGATTCCCGAAACATTGAAGAATCTTAGAGGAATTTTGGGTTTGACAGGTTACTACTGCAAGTTTGTTCGTAACTATGGAAGAATAAAAACACCTTTAACGACATTAAATAAGAAGGATGCATTTTCATGGACTCCATTGGTAACTCAAGCTTTTGAACAACTTAAAGAGGCGATGTGAAAAGCTCTTGTCTTGACTACACCGGACTTCACAAAAACATTTATTGTGGAATGTGATGCCTCGGGAAATGGCATTGGTGTTGTTCTAATGCAAGAAGGAAGGCCCCTTGCTTTTGAAAGTTGACCACTTAAGGGAAAGGACTCACACAAACCCATTTACGAAAAGGAAATGATGGAAATACTACATGCATTGAAGCAATAACGCCCTTACCTAATAGGTAGGCACTTCAAGGTCAAAACAGATCATGAGAGTCTTAAATTCTTCTTGGAACAAAGACTATCTTCAGAAGAACAACAAAAATGGGTGACGAAGATGTTGGGTTATGATTTTGAAATAATCTACAAAAAAGGGAAGCAAAATGTTGTGACAGATGCACTCTCAAGAAAGGATGAAGATGTTGAGGAATTTCTCTGTGCTATCTCGATCATCCAACCTAATTATATAACAAAAGCAAGGAATGAATGGAAGAATGACGAAAAAGTGTGGACTCTCATTCAAAGGTTGCAACAGGATTCTAGTGCATAGGATACATTTACATGGAAAAATGATTCACTATGGTATAACAATCGCTTATATTTATGCAAGAACTCCAACGCAAACAAAAGGTACTTTTGGAATTGCACACCTCTCCAGTAGGAGGACACTCAGGATTTTTGAAAACCTATCACAGGGTCAAGAAGAATTTTTTTTGGGATGGCCTTAAAACTGATGTTCAAAGGTGATCTTAAAATGAAAAGGTTTGTGTATACAAATTTGCAAGCGGAAAATGTATGTGTCTTGGGAAATTGGATCAAGTTGCAAGCACATGAAAATATTGAGTTTTTATACTTAAAATAAACAACATAAACATACATAAACAACCATCAAAATAAGCACATAACACGACAAAATGATAAAGGTGTTCACCCCTCTCTTGGGATACATCTCTTGGTCTAGCTTCCAATGGATAATTTTCATTATATGCTCAAAGTGTTAAAAACAGTGCTTTACAATGCTCAAAATGCAAAACAGATGGCTCCAGAATGTCCAAAAACACCTAGTTGAGCTCTTTCTGCACCTGGTTTGGCCAGAAATTGAGAAAAATAGCCTTCTCTCAAGTTTTTCCCAAAACCTACAATCAAACTGTCCTCCAAAAATGCACACAGAGTCTCCAAACCTGGAACACACTCCAAAACCTAGTTCTCCTGTCATTCTGGGCACGTGGGCAGATTTGGTGCACAGTTAGCGCAATTTGCACCTTGTCTCCTGAGGTGTCAACCATATGGGCCATGTGGTCAGGGCGTTGGGCTAATCACCCGCACCCACTGGCTAGCACCATTAGTTCCCCACACGATCGATCATATGGTAAGTATTGGTGTAGGTGTATGCAACCACGGGTTGGGGATAAACCTGACCCCTTTTCCGCCAAAATGACAGCCAGTTCAAAATTAAATAGTATTGTTGTCACTATAGGTTAAGACTCATATGGTAGGTGGGATGGTGGCCCGACCTATGTTAAATCCTTTCCTTGCCCAAAGGTCGCGAGTTCGACCCCTGTAGAGCCAAACCAAAATTTTATACAATTATAAGGGGGTGCCATGTGGCGACCCCTAGTTGGGCCACATGGCACCCTTTCATTGGTCCATGAAACTATCGTGTATCAACCAAGGATTGGTCCACCTCATCCTATACACAACCAACCTAACACATCACCACCTGCCTAGTCAGCCTACCATGTCAGCTGTATGGTCATACAGACTGTACAGTCAACTACCATGTTAGCCCGTATGGATTGTATGAACTGCACAGTCAACTGCCACATCGAACTGTACAGTCAACAAATTTGCATGTTTGGGAAAATGGACAGAATACGATAACTTGCTCATACGAACTCTGTTTGAGCCCGTTCAAGTTGCGTTGGGATCGTGAGGACGATATCTACACAATGAATCCATTTGCGAGCAATTTTGAACACTTTGATTTTTTAGCATTTTTTTTATCCCCTGGATCACTCCTCCCCATTGGGAAGCTTTTGGACCTCCAAAAGACTAATTTCAATCAATATGTAGATGAGGGTATAGTTCCCTCACCTTTTCGACCTCAATCCATTTAGATGTGCTTGGATTTGTGCCTTTGATACCAACACGAAGGTACTCCACATTCCCTTGTTTTGAAGTTCTTATCTTTCTGTCAAGGATTGTATCCTCATGCAATTCTGAAAGATATTCTCGTGAGAAGTCATCTATTGAAGGAATATGAACATAATATCCTTGATCATCAATCAAAGGAGGCTCATACAATCTCAAATTATTAACTTTAACAACTACATACATTTGCATATAAGGAGGCAAATCCAAACATAAGACATTGTTACCAATTTTTTCAAGAATTTTAAAAGGTCCATATCTGACTAGTTTACACTGTTTACCTTATTATTTAAGCCTCTCTTTGCTAATGTAAAGCCAAACTTCATCACCAACTTGGAAACTGTTATCAACATAATTCTTGTCATGTCTTGTCTTGTACTTGGCTTGTCTCTTTTCCAACTATTCTTGTACCATTTGATGCACTAATTGAATTTGTTCAATGAACTTCTTTGCTCTCTCAATGTCATAATGACCATCAATAGCCACATCCTTCCCAAAGATAAAATCTAAAGGAGATTTTGGAAAATAAACAAAACATGCCTCAAATAGAGATGTTTGAGTTGATGAATGCTTAGCCCGGTTATAAGCATGTTGAATGTGGTGTAGGTGCTCCTCCCAAAGCTTAGGATGTTTTCTATAATAACCACAAAGAAGACGTACTACTGTTCTATTCACCACTTCTGTTTGACCATCAGTTTGTGGATGAAATGATGTTCTCTTTTTCAACTTGGTGTCCATGAGTTCCCATAAGCTTGACCAAAAGTTCCCAATAAATCAAGAATCTCGATCAGAAATAATGGATTTAGGAAACCCAAAATGTACCCATACATGTTGAAAGAACATTTGTGTCGTTTGTTCAGCTGTAACCTGCTTCTTACAAGGCATAAAAATACACATTTTTCTGAAATGATCAACCACAACATAAAGATAATCATGATTCTTTTTTGACATAGGTAATCCTCCTACAAAGTCTATGGAAATGCTTTCCCAAGGATGAGAAGGAACCGGAAGTGTAGTATACAATCCTAGCTTTTTGTTACTAGGCTTACTTGTAGCACATAAAGAACATCCTCTTACATATTGGGAAACACTTTCATTCATTTTAGGCCAATAGCAATACCTTTGCAAATTAGCCAATGTCTTGCCTACACTAAAGTGGCCAACAATAAGAGAAGAATGCACTTCCCTTATAATGTTGACTCTTTAACCCTGTGGAATACCTAGCTTGCCAAGATGATACAAAAGTTTATCATGCACATGCTATTCCAATTCCTCGACTTGGTTAGAATGACACAAAGTTGCATAAACCTCTTTAAAATCAACATCTAAAGCATATTGTTCAACATAGCTCTATAGAATTATGCTTAAGAATAACTGAAGCACTAACAATAGGCCTAGAAAGAATATCAACAACTCTGTTATAAATGCCTTTCTTATACCTGATAACGAAGTGGAATTGTTGTAGGAAACCCATCCATCTGAAGTGCCTTGCTTGTTGTATCTTTGTTTGTGATTGCAAGTATTGCAATGGTTGATGATCTGTGTGAATAATAGTTTCTTTTCCCAACAAATAGTGTTTCCATTTTTTCACACTTTGCACCAATGCATACAACTCCTTATCATATGTAGGATAATTAATCACAACACCATTAAAAGTTTCAGAATGATAACAAATGGGCTTACCATGTTGTAACAAGACTGCTCCCATGGCATAGCTACTTGCTTTTGTTTGTATCTCAAATGGTTGTCTTAAATCAAGAAGTGTAAGAACTGGAGCTGAACTGTTTTTCTCCTTTAATGCATCAAAAGATTTTTGTTCCTTGCCTCCGCATTGGAAAACCTGCTTAATGCTTGTCACGACATGTAATGGAGTTGCAATTGAAGAAAATTTAGCAATAAACTTTCTCCAATATTGGGTTGCTCCCAAAAAGCTTCTAACCTTTGTTACATTGTTGGGTTTGGGCCAATATAAAATGACTTTGACCTTTGAAGGATCTATTTTCAGTTCTCCTCCTCCAACAATATGTCCCAAGTAAACAAGTGAGGTCTTTGCAAACTCACATTTTGACATCTTTAAAAACAATTTTTCTTTCTTCAAGACATCTAAGACTTGTTTCACATGCCTAACATGCTCTTCACGAGATTTTCTAAATATAAATATGTCAACCAAGTAGACAATTAGAAAATCATCAATAAAAGGCCTTAAAACATCATACATAACTCTCATGAATGTTGCAGGAGCATTATAAAGCCCAAATGGCATAACCATCCATTCATACAAACCTTGCTTTGCTTTTAAGGTTGTCTTCCATGTGTCTGCTTCAGAAATCCTAATATGATGATAACCACTTCTCAAGTTCAACTTAGTGAAATACTTTGATCTTTCAATTGGTCAAGCAAATCATCAATTCTAGGAAGAGGGTAATGATTCTTTATCGTAATCTTGTTCAAGGCTCTGAAATCTACACACATGCACCATGCACCATCTTTCTTTGGTATTAAAACAATTGGTGTCCCACATGGCAATGTGCTTGGCATGATAACCCTTTTGTCAAGCAATTATTGGATTTGTTTTTTGATTTCATCATTCTCCATGACTGACATCCTGTACATGCCAATGTTTGGAAGAGGACAATCTTGTTGCAATTGGATCTCATGTTGGATACCTCTTTTAGGAGACAATCCTTTTGGCTCCTGAAACATCTCATAATATTTGTTAACAACCTCATATAAATCAGATTTTAACTTTGCATCACATCCTTAGAAAGCTTCTTTTTCAACATTGTCTTTGGGTTTGCTCATCAAGAGTACAAAGTTCTTACTAGCATTGACTAATCTCTTCATTTGTCCAACATTTACAAGTGACAAATTCAACTTCTTTGTATGTGCTCTAACAATGTACTCAAATCCAATTTTAAACAAATGATATTTGTTCTCATGATGATGAAATATGGCTCTCTTATCATATAAATATGGGCTTCTCAAAACAATACCACAAATATCCAATGGAATAACATGAAGCTCTACCTCATCTATAAAGTTTGCAGTGATGGAAAATCTAAGTTTACATCTTTTTGTCACATGCAATTTGGCATTGTCACATATCCAACCTAGAGGATATGGTTTAGGATGAGGAGTTGTTTCCAAATGCAATTTCTTGACAGTGTCTTCAGAAATGAGGTTTGCTTGTGATCTAGTATCAAATAGAGTATCTATCTTGGTATGCTTTGAAATTACCCTTATGTGGAAAAGCTCTATTCTTTCTTTTTCATGTTGAGTTTCATTGAGGCTACTACTTGAAGAACTAGTACTGGAAATAGAGTCCTTACCTTGAAATCCCATGGCTGTGATTTTTGTTTCATCTCTTGAATCAGATCCTAAATCATGTTGTGTAGTTGCAACAGTCTTTGGTTTCCCTTTGTTGTTGAACTTTTTGGGTCTCATTTCAGGATGAAGTTTCCAACAATGGTCTTCATCATGGCCATCTTTTGAACAATTTTTACATGAGAGTTTTTCTCCCTCTTTCTTGACTGAAGCATTCTTCTTTCTGTTTCCTTTGAATTTCCTCTTTCCTTTGTCTCCATTATAAAATGGATTATTGATGCCCTCTTGAGGAGCATTCTTCCCTCTTGCTTCTAAATGAGTTTCCTATACACAAACTTCATCTAGATTTGTAGGGTTAAACATGGTAATTGTGTGTCTCAAATAACTACGCAATCCTCTAATGTATTTGAGTAAAGTTTGTCGAGAAGATAAATCTATACCCAAAATCAAAGCTCTTCTCCTAAATTATTGAGTGTAGCTTTGCACACCTTGCCCTTTAGTTTTCCCATAGTTTTTCCAATCCATGATAACTTTATGCATGTATGCTAATGTATAAAATTTCCTTTTAATTGCAACAATACAATCATTGCAAGAGGATAAAACTTTACCATGCTTTTTCATGTCCTCTTGAGTTTTGGCTTCCTGCCAAATGAGTGTTGCACCTTCCAATCTAAGAGAAGCAAGCTGAATCTTAGTTTCATCATATTGGATTCTTTGTATCGTACAATACACTTCAATCTGACGAATCCAATTATCTAATTTCTCACATTTACCTCTTCATTATACATAGGCAATTCAAACTTAATATCCAGCTTGAGCAAAGGAGTTTGTGGAGGAATTTTACCATGTTCTTGGATAATTTGGAGGTGGTTGTGAAATGGTAGAAGAAGTGGAAGATGGAGGTGAAGGAGGTGGAGTGTCACCATCCCTCCATTCCCTTTTGGAGTCTTATCACCATTATTCTCATTACCTCTTGGAGGATTTGAGCTTTCTCCTTGCAACCTTGCATTCCTTTCCTCATATAAAACTTTCACCATTTATGTCATATCATAAAAGGATTTTCTGAAAGTTTCCTCTTCTGAAGTAGGAATTTCATGAATCTCCTCATGAGATATACTTGGTGAATTCCTCCTTGAAGCTTGAGGTGAATGTATTGTTCTCCTTCTTGAGAGTTGATAACTTGGCTCCACAAGTTGGCCTTCTCCTCTTGTGAGCTTCAACCTTGTAAGAATCAATAAACAAAAACACTTGCAAACAAATCAAACCTTCAAAAACCTTTTCTCTAATACCAACTTGATCTGAAAATGAAAAGGTTTGTGTATACAAATTTTCAAGTGGAAAATGTATGTGTCTTGAGCAATTGGATCAAGTTGCAAGCACATGAAAATATTGAGTTTTTATACTTAAAATAAACAACATAAACATACATAAAAAATCATCAAAATAAGCACATAACACAACAAAATGATAAAGGAGTTCACCCCTCTCTTGGGCTACATCTCCTGATCCAGCTTTCAATGGATCATTTTCATTATATGCTCAAAGTGTTAAAAACAATGATTTACAATGATCAGTATGCAAAATAGATGGCTCCAATGGCTCTATAATGTCCAAAAACCCCTAGTTGGGCTCTTTCTACACTTGGTTTGGCCAGAAATTGAGAAAAGTAGCATTCTCTCAAGTTTTTCCCAAAACCTACAATCAAACTGTCCTCCAAAAACACACACAAAGTTAAGTAAAACTTTGTTTGCTTGCCTATATGCATTATATTCATGTTTAATACTAACTTTGTTGTATTATGCATGCATGCAATCCATTATCTACTTGATCTCACAGTTTATTGAAGCTTGCAGGTTTCCTTGAAAAGGAGTCGTTGGGATAGGTTCAAGGACGAATTTACCCTCATCTTCACTAAAACTTCACAAGCATTTTCTGTTCTTCTTCCTCCTTCTATCACATTCATATTTTGGTATCTAACTTGCTTAGATAGGTCAATAATTTCATAAATATTTTTGGTTTTTATGTGTGGGAAGTTTATGTTGAAAAACATAAATTTCATAACTTTGTTGAGTGTGTTGCAGCACAAATCAGCAAGCAATAGCTTGCTGATTTTTGCAGGTTCTCGCTAGGTCAAGGGCGCATGCTGCCCAAATTCAAGCACAACACACATCTGAATACCTCCTTTCAAAAGTGGTAACCTTTCTCTTCTTCTTCTCCATTCTAAATCACTGCAAGCAAGCCCAAAGGAGTGTACCCAAGTGGATTGCATTCTTCATTTCAGTTTTTGCTTTGCAAGTCTTAGATTAGTTATATTTATTTTTTATCAGTTTTTCTTTCATAGCTTAATTAGTTTAGTTGTGATATCTAATGCATGTCTAATGATACAATAATCTAGAGTAGATCTCACACCTAAATGCTAGTTTAGAGCTCGTGGAGGCATAGTGGATCTTTTGCTTTCGTCATTTACTTTACATGCAAGCATTTATTCCTTAAGTTTTTATCTTACATACATGCATGCAAACACTGATATATTAAAGGCTTAAGTAATTATTTTTCAATTTCGCCAGTTACTTTCAGTTCTTACACTTTGCATGCGCAACCTTTAAATCTAAGAACTTAATTCTTAATTTCAGTTTTTGGTCCCCAAGGCCCTTTTCCGGAAATTAAATTTAACTTGCAATCTCATCATTTAGAGGCTCAACCCTTCACAATATTCAGTTTTCAGTTTCAACATTCTTTGATCAAGCGCACTTAGACACTTTGCAAATACTTAGCTCATAGGTTTAATAATTAATTGATTAGACTTAATAGGACACCATTACCAACCATCTTCGCCATTTAAAACGGGGTCGGAGGAAGGCAACGAAAGGTGCTAGGCCGGGGACGGTCTCACAGCGCACGACGTCCTTTCTGGGAGTATTCTGATCTTAGGACTGACCTGTGAAGCTAGGGTGGGCCTCGTTTCCTAACTTCTTGAGCATCCAACAGTCACTTGGTAATTGGGGGAGGAAATTTTTTGGGTTGACACTTAGATAGGATTAAAATAAATCTCACTTAATCACTTAACTTAATCCTTGATCTACAACATTCGCAATTTACATTTCACACTTGCAAGCATATTGATCTCATTATCTTTATATCTCATGCAAGTTATTTTATGTATTGTGGAATAATCATCTAAGTGGTTACATATTTTCATCTGGAGCACTTTACTTTTAACGCTTTCATCTATATTTTTGTTCCTGTATTTGTGGTGTGATCCTTCAAGAAGTGCGCATCCATCTGGAGGCACTCTCTTGCACCTTTATGCCATTGATAAGCAGTCCAATAGAGCTCTATCTATTGTGAGCATGCTTGGCTTGATGTGTTGATGGTTATTTCATCTTGAGTATCTTCTTTTCCTGCACATTTCAAGCAAATTTTTAGTATAGTGTATATCTTGTATTTCTTATATCTAGTCTAGTTTAGCTTTGTATATCATCACATATTCTTTTGTATCTAGTTTATCTATCTTGTTGTAATATTTGTAACTTTGTAATCTACTGTAATGAATCTCCCCTTAACTTAGTTGACCCCTTGCCCAATATTAGGCACTAGTCTTAGTTGTCCTAGGAAAGGTCTAACTGTTCATACTTGATTGTTGCACCTTGCATTTGCTGCTTAACATCATAGCCTAGATCCCCCTCGATATTTTAATGAATTAAAACCAAATCCTAGAACATTAAACTCTAAATATCATCTAGTAACTAGGGTCTACCCCCCTTGGCTTCCCTAGGAGTTAGCCTAGATGAAAGAGGTTCAAGTCAAAGTGACAGCGTGGACTTTGAACCTGGGCATTTTCCCTTCGAGGACACACTAAGTGAGCATGACTTAGCTCACGTTTGCAAGTGTGTATAAGGACGACAACGGTTCCTAAGACGAGACGACCCTAATGAAAAGATTGACAATTGGACGTCAGATGAGATGAGCCTTGTCACACACCCAACCCCTTGAGTACCCTTTTAAGGGATGGGGTATAAATTTTCGCCTTCCTACAACTTCCTCGAGTTTCTCAAACAAGGGCACCATTGCCTTCTGCTCTTCGACAGTTTTCCAACGACTATAAACTTGTCCAGAACTGAGTTCTAAGTCGAATGTTATGTCTCTCTGAACTTCTCGGGGTATCGTTGGTCAAAGGCCATCTCTTCGCCATGTGGCATCACTTCTCTCATGCCGTCCAACATGGCACTATTGTGACCCATTAATTGAGGTGGCCCCGGAAGAGGGGTTGCAGGGAATATCACCCCTAATGCTTTGTGAATACCTGGTCTTCAGCCCCGTTATCCCCTATACTAGGGATAACTAAGGAGATTATGTCTCGAGGCCCACAGGTCCTAGACATGGAGTACTGAGAGCCATATTGACTTGAGATTGGCCCTGGAGGGCCCATCCTTCTTCTCTAGTGCCTCCATTCTATCAGCAACAACAACATCCATCCCATCGGCCTTGTTCTGAAGTAGTAATGGGTCTTTCTCCATGATTTAATGAGTCTGGGTATCATGGTATGTTTCACATTGATTCTCAAAGCATTTGAATGTGTGCATTTAATTTTCTTTTGATTCATGATGTTTTATTGGACATTATGCCTTCTAACTTGTCCATACCTGGGGGGGCATGACATAATGCCCTAGAAAATTGTTTCCCTTAGGAGTGAGTTGCCACTTGGTGGGTTTATGAAATGTCATTTTCCATTCTTTCCATACTTATCACTTTTCATCATCTTCCCTCTCATCTACCCCCTACATTGGTTCGAGCATTCGTTTTCCTAAGCTACTAATGGTTGTACCTTTCCTTGTGGGAAGAAGGGGCTAAAGGCCTAAAGGGTAAAATTAGTTGGAAAAAGATAAAAGCCAAAGATCAAACCTTGAGATGCTTTGCCTAGGGATCCCCAAGAAATCAATAAAAGGCTTCTCAATAAGAAAAAGGGGGACCCATAAAAAGATAAAACTCAAGACCTAGTCGGTGGATAGGGGGTCTCATCATGAGACAACCTATAAGGTCCATGGGCATGTAGCAGTATGACACTACTATTCATCTGGTCACCACACAAGAGTAGTCGCTCTTGGTGGAATAGCCAAGAGAAAGGAGGTCTCATCACGAGCCAACCTTCTCATCTCCGTGAAATTCTTGTGGGTAACGTTGTCACCACTGGTCACCACGCCAGGGCAGTGTCCCCCAACTATTCTCTTGAAAGAAAAAGAAATAAGACAAAGAGTAAAACGACATTGAATGTGATAGGAAACAATTGCATCCATGACAAGGTGTAGCTCACCCTCTTCAAAGGCACCCACATGTAATACCTACATTTCCCTGTCATCACTGCACCCCTTGCCCAAACATCCCCCACACCATCTCATGCACTTACATGACCTAGATTGTCCTTCACCTGGGAACACCCTACACCTAAGGAGAATTAGCCCAATAGGAAGTCCTAGAACCCTCTCCAAACCTGGCTTGTAGAGTAGCATAACGTCTTTGAGCACTTGTCTGGGAAAAAGGGGGTTTTATGCACATGTTTGGGTAACTTGATTATTATATGTGAATGACATTGCTATGCTCCCTTAGACTTATGAGCCCATGGAGGGCGTACTTGTCATTGCTACAGGACCATGCCCGAAAGACAGGTACATATGGGGAGATTATTAGCTTGGACCTCCATAGGGTTGAAATCCCACCAAATGGATGTTGAGACCCCAGCTAGGGGTAGACATATACCAGAGGCTTGCACTGGAGAAAATGATCCGGATTCTTTTCGGCACAAAATGAGATTGGAGATATAATAAATAAATGCATAGAGATATCACAGATATTCAATAATATAACAGAAATGTATCAGAGATACAACCATAAGCACATATATACATTAATACACGATTTCTATTAATGAAATAAATGTACAGAGACTGTAAAAATACAGAGTGAAAGACTCGCTAGAATGGTGGCAGCTTATCTCTAAGAAGAGATGTGACGGCTACTCGCATTCGAAAGAAGATGATTACAATGAGGCTCTGAAGGCCTTTTTACAATAAACAGGAATGACAAAAACCCTAGACATCTAAAAACCTCACCCTAGGAGATGAAGTGCCAAAATTCATGTGGGCCTCGTTTGGGTAAGTTAGTACATCAACTTCCTGGGGTTGTAACTTTTGCATACGATTTTCGTTTTAGGCGTATGATAACTTGTTGGAAAGGTATCATCGAGGAGATTCATTTTTGGGGATAAATCATGCCATTGGCTATCATTGAGAACCTCAATCTCGAAAAACCTTCATTTAGGCCCTCAAAATGGCCCCGGAAGTTAAAACATGCTAAAAATAGTAAATTGCCAAAATTGCCAGAAAACTGTTTTGAGCCAGTTAGAAAAGGTGGGTGGCCACCAATATCCACCTAAATCAGAAAAAGAAGGACGTTCCACCAAAGGCACCTTGGCAGGCCTGGACCGAGGGGGGTCCTTCCTTCCCCTTTGAACGTTGGCCTTGGGAGGCCCATGATGTCACCCAACGTCAGATGGACATGATGGAGGTAGTTGTGTGCCAGGTGGCACGTATGGCATGATCCATAGGCCTTGGAAGGCCTAACGTTTTGCTCATGAAGGCCAACGTCTCACTTATGAGGCCCAACGTCACCCTAGGAGGGCATGACATCACCTCTTCTACACATTTTAGGGTTTAATTTGTTAATTTTATGTAAAAAACTGGATTTTTGATGTAAATTGGCCATGTCGGCCTGTTTTGACCTAAATTGTAATTAAAGGTCATCATTATTGTATAAATAAGGGGAAAATCTCTTATATTTTTAATCATCTTTCACTCACACAAGTGTGAGGTCTGAAATTCGACCTCTTTTAAGGCTTATTGGTTGAACTAAGTGGTGCACAATTCTTGGAGGGAGCTTTTATTGGTGATTTTTGGTATTTTCATGATGGAAAGTCTTCAACTAGGGCTTATGACTAGATTATTCTTGGTGAATGTAAGTGAAAATGTGCTATTCTTCTTTCTTCGAATGGTTATGGTATCTTTTACTTTACATTTATTAATATTATGAGATTGCTAGTGTGAAACCATAGGAGAAAAGCACATGTTATTGTCCTTCTCTCAATAACTATCCACTTACTTGATTTTGCTAGAAAACACCTTCATTGAAACATATGCTAGAGCCCTACCTTAGTAGCACTCTAGTATTTTTCTTCATTAAGCTTTTATTTATCTCAAAATTGACCTAAAGAAGAAGGAAAACCACTAGGGCCTAGGGTTACCTACTTCCTAGTAGCCATTTTCCTTCTAGGGTTTTGGATGATTGAGGCCTTGGGTTACCAACACCTCAACCATCCTCCCTCTTGTCTTTAGTTCACTTGTTATCATTTGTTTCACGAGGTAATGAGTCCAGGTATCATGGTATGTGTCACTATGATTCTCAAAGCATTTGAATATGTGCATTTAATTCTCTTTTGCTTCATGACGTTTGCTTGGACATTATGCCTTCTAAATTGTCCATAACTGGGGGGATGACAAAATTCCCTAGAAATTTGTTTCCCTTAGAAGTTAGATGCCACTAGGTGGGTTTATGAAAGGTCATTTTCCATTCCTTCGATACTTATCACTTTTCATCATCTTCCCTCTCATCTACACCCTACATTGGTTCGAGCATTGGATTTGCCAAGCTAGTAAGGGTTGTACCTTGCCTTGTGGGAAGAAGGGGCTAAAGTCTTAGAGGGTAAAAGTAGTTGGAAAAATTTAAAATCCAAAGATCAAGCCTTGATATGCTTCACCCAAATATCCTCAAGAAAGCAATAAAAGGATTCTCAACAAGAAAAAGGGGGACCCATAAAAAGACAAAACTCAAGACCTAGTTGGTGGATAAGGGGTCTCATCTAGTCACCACACCAGGGTAGTGGCTCTTGGTGGCATAGCCAAGAGAAAGGGGGAATCATCACGAGCCAACCTTCTCATCTCTGTGAAATGCTTGTGGGTAACGCTGTCACCACTGGTCACCACGCCAGGGTAGTGTCCCCCAACTATTCTCTTGAAATAAAAATCATTATGAAAAAGAGTAAAAAGGCATTAAATGGGATAGGAAACAATTGCATCCATGATAAGATGCAGCTCACCCTCTTCAGAGGCACCCACAGGTAAGACCTACATTTCCCTGTCATCACTGTACCACTTTCCCAAACATCCCCCACACCATCTCATGCACTTACATGAACTAGATTGGCCTTCACCTGGGAACACCCCACACGTAAGGATAATTTTCACAATAGGATGTCCTGGAACCCTCTCCAAACCTGGCTTGTAGAATAGCATAATGTCTTTGAGCACTTGTCTGGGAAGAGGGGGGTTTTATGCACATGTTTGGGTAAATTTTTAGATGTGATTGACATTACTATGATCCATGTGACCTATGATCCCATGGAAGGCGTACTTGTTGTTGTTGTAATACCATGCCTGACGGGCATGTACATATGGGGATATGATTAGCTCGGACCTCCATAGGGCTGAAAGCCCACTAGATGGATGTTGAGACCCTAGCTAGGGGCAGACATATACCAGAGGCTTGCACCAGAGAAAAAGAAGGACGTTCCACTAGAGCCACCTTGGCAGGCCTGGACCTAGGGGTGTCTTACCTTTCCCTCTGAACGTTGGCCTTGGGAGAACCATGACATCACCATTGTGACCCTTGATGTCACCCAACGTCAGATGGACATGATGGAGGCAGTTGTGTGCCAAGTGGCACATGTGGCATGATCCAGAGGCCTTGGAAGGCCTAACATTTTGCTGATGGAGGCAAACGTCTCTCGTATGAGGCCCAACGTAACCCTAGGAGGGCATGATGATACCTCTTCTACACATTTTAGGGTTTAATTTGTTAATTTTATGTAAAAAATTGGATTTTTGATGTAAATTGGACATGTCGGCCTTTTTTGACCTAAATTTTAATTAAAGGTCATGATTATTGTATAAATAAGGGAAAAATCTCTTATATTTTTCATCATCTTTCACTCACACAAGTGTGAGGTCTGAAATTCGGCCTCTTTTAAGGATTATTGGTTGAACTAAGTGGTGCACAACTCTTGGAGGGAGATTTTTTTGGTGATTTTTGGCATTTTCATGGTGGAAAGTCTTCAACTAGGGATTATGACTAGATTAGTCTCGGTGAATGTAAGTGAAAATATACAATTCTTCTTTCTTTGAATGGTTATGGTATCTTTTACTTTGCATTTATCAAGATTATGAGATTGCTTGATCCAGATTATTTTCGACATGAAATGAGAGCATAGATATAACACATAAATATATAGATATATTGAAAGAGAAACAATAATATAACAAAGATATATTGGAAATATAACTAAAGTCAAAGATATACAATAATACACAATTTCTATTAATGTGCGAAATGTACAAAACTGTAAAAATACAAAGTGAAAGACTCACTAGAATGGTGGCAATTTATCTCTGAGAAGAGATGTGACAGCTACTCACATTCGCAAGAGGATGATTGTTACAATGAGGCTCCAAAGGCATTTTTAACATGAGTAAAATCCAAAACCCTAACCCTGGAAGATGAAAAGCCAAATGGTTTGCAGGCCCCGATGGGGGTAGTTGATACGTCAACTTCCCGAGGGTGTAACTTTTGCATACAATTTCCTTTTGGGGTGCTTGATACACCGTTGGAAAGGTCTAACCGAGAAGAGCGATTTTCGACTGGTCCAAAATAGTGCGTTTAGTAGTTTCTTAGACTTCAAATCCCCCAAAAAACGTCGTTTAGGGCCTCAAAACGGCCCCGTAAGTTTGAAACTTGAAAAAATGCCAAAAAACTGCCAAGATGGAAAACTATTTTTCGAGCCTGTGGAATAGGTGGGTGACCACTGATATCCACCTAGATCATTGCTAGTGTGAAACCCTAGGAGAAAAAAACATGTTATTGTCCTTCTCTCAATAGATATCCACCTACTTGATTTTGCTAGAAAACACCTTCATTGAAACATATGCTAGATCCCTACCTTAGTAGAACTCTAGTACTTCACTTCATTAAGCTTTTATTTATCTGAAGCTTGACCTAAAGAAGAAGGAAAACTGCTAGGGCCTAGGGTTACCTACTTCCTAGTAGTCGTTTTCCTTCTAGGGTTTTGGATGATTGAGGCCTTGGGTTACCAACACCTCAACCATCCTCCCTCTTGTCTTTAGTTCACTTATTATCATTTGTTTCCCTCGAAATTGTTGCTGCAAAAGTGACTCCATTTACCCTAAAGGCACTAGTTCATACCTTACATTTGATTGATTGATGAAAACAACGTTTAAACCATCTACTTCAAGGTCTTTGCTAACCATTCCTAACCCTAGATTAGACTAACTTACTAACATTCTCGTTGTTGTTACAAAAGAAAGCTACAACCATATATGATAGCAGTAAAAGCTCCTAAAAGAAAGTTTTAAAGATAATTTTACATAGCCTTCTTTGCTTCTGACAAATGTTAGCATATTGTCAATTTTAGGTTATCATTTTGGGTCATTATTGAAGCTTGTTTAAGGCATAATTTTGAAGCTATCATTATATATACATTGTTGTTATAAATTTCTGTTGCTTCATATTTCGTATCCGCCTATTGATTTTGTTCAAAGTCCAAGGTTTTATGAAGCACTAATATCAATTGGTACTTGCAAATAGTGTTTTCTTGTTGTCTTGTTTTGGGCAGGTACACTTAAACAAATCTTTCCTTCATCTTATTAAACCTTTGGAACTTTCTAATCAGTGTGAATTGTGAGAGGGGAAGAACTTTCTTAATACTATTAACTTTGCCTTCTCAAACCCCCAAGTCATAGGGTACATCTCCCCTGGGATTTCACCCCTAAAGAGAAAGAGGTGTCTTAATTAGGTGACAATGATAGGACAACCTCCTGTTACGTCAATTTCTTGTTCACTTGGATTTGGATTTTGGGAAAGTAAAATTTGTGCGATAACATGCCGTTCGATGATTATTTTACAGATCTATAAACTTATCGGGATAGCAGAAGTCCCGGAATATCTTTCCACTCTAGAATCTATGGTGTGTTGAAACAAGGTTTAAACATTTTATCTATAACCTAAAACTTCGTATTTTTCTAGTGTGGAGCCGACCTTAAATAAAAAAAAAGAAAGAAAAAAGAAAAAAAAGAAAAAGTTTTCTTTTAATTCGGGATTTAGCGTTTCATAGAGTTGCCAATTCTGAAGCCAACAACTCCAAAAGCTCGATGCCAAAATCCCAAAAGAGGTTTCATTGCAAAGAAATAATAAGAGCGAATGTTACGAGTCCTAACACGTTCTTCATAAAGTTCCCTCTAAGCGTGATTAAGTAAACCCCTAATCATAATTAATGAATCAAAAATCTATTGCAGTTCAGGTTTCTTGTTAACAAAGCATTTTCGAAATATAGATCCCTGAAATCCCGATTCTCGATTTCTGAAAACCAGAAATTAACTCCTTAATCTCGATTAATTAAAGTTAACACAACGATCAAACACCAAAGATAAGCTTATTGTGATTTCACAATTTGGGGGTTGCATATGACATATCTCTTGGGTGCGTGATCCCTGAAACTCCGAAATGTGAAATCATAACCTCTAAAACAAAGTCTAATACTTTAATTAATTCATTCTAAAACATGATTAACAATCATTAAACTCCTTTTCGCGTTTCGCAATTCGGTGTTTCATAAAACAGTCATTTCGAAACTCCATTTTGAAATCACCGATATATGAGAATATATGCAATGGACGATTAAAGATATTTTGAACTTAATTGTGTATCAATAAACATATCTTTGTTCACTAAGACATTAAATTCTTACCCCCTGTCTCAATACGTTTGTTTAAAGGAAATTAAAGGAAATAAAGGCTCTGTAGTTCGAATTTTATTCTCATTTTTACAATCGTGAGCGAGCTGTGTTTATCCAGGCTTATAGATTCTTTCTCTGCAAGCAGGTTTTCAATCTAGTGTGAATTCTATGGCACCTAAGAGGGTACTTAAGAAAGTTGAGGGAACTGATGAAAGGACAGGTATAGAAGGAGATGTCATAGCTTAAACCTCACCCCACGCTATTGATTCTATCAAATCTTGGAGGCAAATCTACGAGAATCTAGATTACGAAATTAAGAACTTCCCGCATGATTCTGAGAACAAACTCCAGGACATAGCGGAGTTCGAACTTCACAAAATAGTAGCACGCCCACGGCTCATGCCATATAATGACATGATATATTGGGCCTTGGAGAGAGAAGACACGAAGACAAGGAGCATTCTGGACAGCCGTGGGGTCGTCGTCGGTTCCTTCAGGCAAGAACATATACAAGTAATGTACATGCTATCCCCTAATCCTAAGTATATTTATAATGCTGAATTCGTAGCCGAATTCCAAAGAAAGGAATGCGCAGAGGAAGATCAGACATACCCTGATATAATTAGAGACTGGTGGGGAGTGCCAGTGAAGTTCAGGTTCGATACTCACAGGAAATATGCCATAGCCTCACTGAATGAATACATGGTCTATGTAGCCATGATGCTTTGCAGACTCTTTGGAAAGAAAAGCCCCACTCATTTCCTTGCGGCATGGGTGCCTCTTCTTCATGAAGTAACTGAAGTTTTTAATTTCAACTCGGGGAAAATCCTATTAGATAATTTATCTAAGGAGGTGATAGAGTACCAAAACGCAAAATCCAAGGGCCAACCAGTGGCCTTCTATATGTCCGCCTACATCATGGACGCCATATGCTTCATGACCCCTTTCCCTCTGATGAATTGGATTTGGAATCCAACCTCCAATAAACCCATTCATGAATATTATTATAAGTTGTGGGAAGAAAATGCTAAGGATTCCTTCTATGAAATCTGCCACTTCATGGTGATTCCGGTGCACCAGATGTTGTATGGCTGCGAGCCTCCCCGTATTTCTGAGTTAGTCATGGAAAGTCTCAAGACCGTCGCTGATTCATTTATAGAAGAATTTTTTTTCTACATTAGGGTTTTTGGATGTTCAATCCCTCCCCACGCACTACCAAAATCCCTCCTTGATAGATTGGTATGCAAGGAGGTGGCTCATCAGATAGTAATAGGTGGCATCGGGAATGAACTAAAAGTGGCCCAAAAGAGATTCTAGCCTATTTTCCCTGTGTAGATTGGGAAATATTCGCTACTCAATCTAGGGCATTCTAAGGTTGAGGCAACCGCTTTAGGAGAGATAAAGTTGCTAAATCTTGATCACAGGAAATATGATCCCTATAAAATTGTGGGTAATCATCAAGTTAACTGCAATCTGAAAGCATATGAACATGAATAGTCCCCTTGCGATGACATGTTCAGAGGAGTTATAAGTTATGATGAAGTGCTCGCCAGGTTTCAAACTTTGTCACCTGACTTGAAAAACAATTTCCTGAACTTCCAGAAACATCGGAGAAGTGGTTTACCCGGGGTATTACTAGGAGAAGCATCAAATAGGCCTTTAGAACAAGGAAACGTACCCCCAGGTTTCGGATCAAGAGGGAAGGATAAAGAAAGTACAAAGAGAATTTTGAAAGAGATCAAAGAGTCTCCACGAAAAACAAAAGGACAAAAGGTAGAGAACTCAGAAATGGAAAAAGGGTCTTAGACACCCCCAGTGTCTGATAAACCAGATTTCCCTTCATCAACTGCAATTCATGGAAATGCCCCCAAAGAAACAGAGGAGGTAAGATCTACATAACTAGCTGCTCCCATCACCTCTTTGACTCCATTACAATCCACTTTCGGTTTCCCCCAACTGGGAACCCTATACGTTAGTGACCTTGAGCCCATCTCCAGAGAATAGATTCCTCCATCTAATTATTTTTTCAGTAAGAAGAGAAAGGCAGTGTTGAAACAGGAAATGCATCAAAGGGAAAATGCAATGGTAAAGAGGTACAAAATCATAATAGACGGTCATAATTTAGAGAAAGAAGTTTTCACTACCGAAGTAGCTGGTTCTATGGGAGCATTGGCCTCTGCTAACCTTTTTACTGTTGAAAATATGAAGACACGTCTGAGACAGAAGAATCTCATGATAGCCGATCTACAGGGCCAATTAAAAAGTAACGAGAAAAATATCGGAGAAGAAATAAAGAAAGGTCTGGACCAAGCCAGAGCTGAAGGCAAGCGGAAAGTCTAATACCTAAAGTCAAGCCTCAACGAGATGAATGAGAAAATGCAGTCGAGCCGAATGCAAGAAGATCTTGTAATTCAATTACAAGCTAAACTAGAGTCAATTGAAGGTCAGGTCATAGATCTGAAAGCTTTCTAGGCCCAGTCACTGGAAGTGCATTCAAAAATAGAAGTTGAACAACAGAAATTGATTTCCAAGATAGATATTATTCAGAGTCACTTTCAAGAAGCAAATAATGCCTTTGATAATATTATCCCGAGGAAAAAAGAAGCCAAAGCAGCAAGGGTTACTCTCCAAAAGGCAATAATATATTCGGTAAGTGAAGAGACATCCAAAACTACGAAAATATCGGCCACAGAGCAAATCAGAGGCGACATCATGCTCAAGCTATGGGAAACCAATATAACTGAAAACAAAAAAATAGTTAAGGAAATCAGAGATGACTGCGAAGAAGTTTTTGATCTCTTAGAAAAAAGGTCATTAAACATTGGAAAAGGCAATTGTATAGGACTTTTGGGGCAAATTAATATTGTAAGACATCAATTAAATTTTAGAGAAAATTTGAGTGAAATTCAAATAGAAATTTCACAGCTAAGAGAAATGGATGTCACCCTAATAGACAGGTTGTTAGTTGAGCCCAACTTAAAACTACAGTCGATAAAGTTTGTAGATAAAGGAGTTGAAAATCGTCTCTCTAAGATATAGAAGAAGGTTTATCTGTTCGAGGCAAAGGACCTTCCAGAACCCCCCAGAAATTTTACAAAGTTCCTGAAGAGATGCATTGAATATATTGGATCAAAAGAAGGAGAGTCATCAACAAAGTAAAAGTATCATTTGGAGGATCTTTACTTCCAAGAAAGAAGAAAATGGAGAAGATCATGCAAACGGTTTCTGATCTATTTTTAACAGATAGTTAGTCACTAGAAATTAGGAAGTCACCAACCGTCTTAGGATTGGTCATTTTGTATAAATATAACCTTTCAAGACTAAGACGAGGCTTTTCTCTGGATGGGATGGTAAAGAGAAAATTTCATTTTGCCAGAATTAATACAATACAGATTGAAAATTCCAGATGTTGTCAAGCCTGAGTTATGTGTTTCTCTGTCATTCCATATTTTATTTCATACAATTGATGAATTCTTTCATGATGCAACCTCTATTGTGGTGATTGAACAGTCAGATTATCTATCCGTTTGCATTTTTTCGTCTGTATCAACTATCAACGGATATAAGACCGATGAACGTTTTAGAGTTCTGAAATTGTATACTTCATCAAAGTTATCATCTCTCTTTCTTCTATTAGCATAAAGTGAGATTCCTCTTCAATTAATGCCTCACATTTGTTATACAACTATATGTTTCTTTTTTTTTTATTCCTTGCACCGTCTCCTTTAAATTTGACTCAGATACTAGAAACGACCTTTATTTCTGTTATACTATTGATTCATAGTTTGGAAGTTTTATTTTTATTAATTCAAATCAGAAATTTGTGACCCTTAAAAAATAATTATGACTTACAAAAAGGAAACCCTTAGCTTTCATGACTGTTCCAGTTACAAGATAGCCTAATATAGAACCCGGTCTATCAGATCAGACAAGCATTGCGTTAAACCTATTCAATACCATCTTACAGACAAAAAGTACATGAGTAGAAGTCAAACGTTCATGGGCCGTGATTGAAAGGGATATTAACATCCAAGAACAATGGGAAGCTATACAAAGACAGTTAAGGAACCAACTTTGATCTCACTTTTCATTAAACTGATCTTTTTACCCATTAACTATCTCTACCTTTTTCGGATGCCTTGACGGTATACTTTAGAGCCTTAAAGTATAAACTCAAGGACAACATCTTTTTGGCACCATTACCGAGGAACGAAGACACAAAACTTTTCCCTGGGAAGAATGACATTGACATTTTCTTTCTTTGATAGTGAACAAAGAGCGAAAAACCTTCTAAGGCTACCTTATCTTTCACTTGGTGACTCCGCGATAAGTAAACTGGCTTTTAGCTGAAAGAATACCAGAAAGAACCCTGACAAAAAGCAAACTTCGTCGGTTTCTGATCCGGAAAAAAATTTAAAATCAAGCAAATCTATTAAATAGGCTACCTCTTTGACAAATGAGATTTGTCAACCTGATTTTACACAGTCGAATAATAAGGATCTACTTGAAAGATCAAATACTCCACCTCCTAGCGAAGACCAATCTACCTGTGGAACTGCAACGCTAGAACTCGATCTGGTTCTACCTGATTATAAAACCGAGACTTTCTCACCTGTTTCTCTCACTCGCAGACATACGAGATCTATTTCACCTCCCTCTTCGATTAACACCTTTTCTTTTCCTGAAATTCGGATCCCCACTCCCCCATACTCCGACAAATATCTAGTATATTCGCCCTGTGAGTCTAAAGAAGCAAGTCCACTTTTTCCCAGTCCTCCTTTATCAACTTTTTCACACCTTAATAACTAGTTTTTTGAAACCTTTCTACTATATCCAAACACATCCGAAAGGGTGCCACATCCCTGTAAAGCCCCCCTTTTTAAGCTCCTAGTCCTAGTCTCCAAACCATCAATGGCAGCAGCCGGAGGAGGTGGGGCTGGAGGTAACGCCGCAGGCGGTGCTAGAGGAGCAGGTGGTCAAGTACCACTCCCTGGAATATTTGCTAAGGTGGATGCCATATATGCCCCTTTAGTCCTTCCAGTTCCTCTCCATGATATCCCCAAAAATTACATGAAAAATCTCCCAAAATTCATAGGGGAATGTGATTTAACCACACAAAACACATCAATTTCTTTGACCAATTTACCGACATCCTAGGACTTGAACACTAAGGTGTCTACTCTAGACTCTTAGTACAAAATTTTGAAGGCCAGGTCATAACCTGGTTTCGAGGCTTACCAACGGGATCTTTAAGGTCATACGATGAGCTCGAAAGTGCTTTCATCACACAATGGGGAGAAAGGAAAGATCACCTCTATTATCTGACTACATTCGGGGCTATTAAAAAGAAAAATTCCGAATTAGTTCTTGAGTTCACCCAAAGGTTTAATAAATTGTATAATAAAATTCCCATTGAGGTCAAACCTTCTCAGCCTATAGCGAAAGTAAATTTCGCTGGAGATTTCGAGCCTGATTTCGCCCTACTATTAAGAGAGAGGAGATCAGTAGACCTCACCAAGATGCAAGGTGATGCCCTAGAAATTGAATCAAACATGATGGCTTCAGGAAAGCTAAAAGCCAAAACGGAGACTGGAAACAAAGAAACCAGAAGGTACAGAGAACAAGGAGGATCTTCTGGATTAGGAAGATCTTTAGGAGACAAAATGGATGACATGGCTAGAATAATTAAAGAACTGTCTAATAAGATTTCGAAAATGGAATTAGATCAAACAAAAAATGACAATTTTCCCAGAAAGGATTTCAGAAGGAATCCCAATCATCAAGCTCAACAGAGATAGATTAAAAATGAGGATCAAAAAATGCAAACCCCCTTTAAGAGTGAAAACTTTATAGGAGGGGAAGACCTCGAAGATTTCAAGGAATTAGAGGAAGATATAAAGAATCTGGGTGATGATGATCCACAACCCTATTTATCAAGACAAGATTATGAAAAATCCTTGAATAAAGAAAATAGATTGGAAAATGACATAAATAATAGTACTTCTGAAGATTTGACCTACCAGGGTATTACAGATGGTATAATGGCCGAGCTTCACCAGAAGTACAATCTAAGGACTAGAAACATGAGTCTCACAATCGCCCAAATGAAAAATATCTTGACGAGGGGTGAGACAGACACGATGGTTTCAAAAAATGTTGAAAAGCAGACTGAAAAAACTAACATCACAGACATACAACCTACTGAGACTAAGTCAGCTAAAACACCCACAGTCAAAACACAAAAAGCAAAAGCTCCTGCATCTAAAACAAAACCTTCACCACAAAATAAAGATGATAAGAAGGGGATTGAAGCCCAAACCATAGAGAACGACAAAATTGTGGGGAATTTTAATCTGGAAAATGAAATCAATAAAATCAATATCCCCATACCTCTTGTCGATCTGGAAAAAACCCAATCTACAGAAAACAAATTGCTAAGATGATTAGTTTTTTAGAAAATGAAAGCCAGGCTGACGTTATAAACTTAGAATATGAAAAACCTAATATAGTTTTCGGCCCACATTTCAAAGGTGAAAAAGACACTGTCCCCCCTTTCTATATCACTCTAACCGTCTTCTATCACCTGCTACATAACTGCATGTTAGATTTTGGAGATTCCCACAATGTAATGCCTAAAGCCATTATGGATAGACTGGGTCTTGAAATCATCAGTCCTTATGAAGATTTATATTTGTTCGATTCAAGAAAGGTTAAATGTATAGGCATGATTAAAGACTTGGTCATAAATCTTGCACAAATACTTGCAAAAAGTATCCTAATGGATGTGGTGGTTGCCGATATTCCTTTGAAGTATGGTATGCTGTTATCTAGGTCCTGGGGTGCCAAGCTCGGAGGCTCTCTCTAGCTTGACATGCCGTATGCTATGATTCCATTTTTTGGAGGACAGTTCACGTGCCTGTACAGAGAAACCAGGTTGGTATTCATGGTAAGTGATCCACACAACCCGAATAACTACCCTGTATATATTGTGGATCAAGATTTAGGTAATTGTATTTTATCCATTGACGATGATATTGATGTAGGTATAGATGAAAGTTGTACAGAAGATAAAACAATAAAATAAAAAAACAAAAAGGATGTATATAGCACTGGTGTGCGGAAGATGTTTTTTGATGGTGCTTCGTCCTACTTTGGGGTTGGAGCTAGGGCACTCCTTGTGGCTCCTGATAATCAATTCGTAATCCCCTTTTCCTATAGGCTACAATGGAATCTGGACCACACTAATAATGTATGCGGGTATGAAGCCTTAATGTTAGGGCTAGAAGCCGCTAGGGGAATGAAAATAAAAAAAATCGAAGTCTTTGGTGACACCGAGCTAATCGTAAAACAGGTAAACCGACAGTACCAGGGAAAACATCCTAGGTTAATGTCTTACAGGAATTGCATCTGGGATCTGATAGAAAATTTCTTCTCCTCGGTCAAGGTTCACTACATTCCAAGAACCGAAAACCAACAGGATGATGCGTTAGCCAAAGCAGTCTCAACATTCACATCCCCCACTGCTTTGAAATTGAAGTACCATATAAAAATGAAACACGAACCTTCCATACCGAATAAAATACAACATTGGCAATTTTTTGAGGACGATGAACAGCTTCACAAATTTTTAGAATCAATAGATGAGTTTGTCGAAATGCATGCCGACCAAGAAAACCAAAATGATCCTATTTGGATCATGCAGGAAGGAGAATACTCCCATGAGTTCCACGATAAAATCACTAACCACCGTATGCTTGTTTTAAAAAATAACTAGATCCCCAAGGGTCTGATTCCTTTGAAAAGGTTATTTAACCAGGATGACATCCCTCTAAAGTCCACCTTGCAGCCTCAACCTGAGGAGGTTGAGGATTGCAATATTGGTACTAAAGAAAATCCTAGGTTCATGAAGCTATCCAAGTACCTGTCCCCAGAAACCAAAAGTGAATATGCCAAGTTTCTTAGACAATATAAAGACGTTTTCAGTTGGTCTTACGACGAACTGAGAACTTATGACACTTCTATAATTGAACATAAAATTCCTTTGAAACCTGGCGTCAAACCTTGTAAGCAGAAACTCAGACAGATAAACCCTATGTTACTGTCGGTGATAGAAAAGGAAGTCAAAAAACTACTGAACGCTAAAATCAACGTCCCATTAAGATACTCCGAGTGGGTGGTTAATTTAGTCCCAGTAAGAAAGAAAAATGGTGAAATCAAACTTTGTGTCGATTTTAGAAACCCGAACTGATTGTCACTCAAAGACAATTACCCATTGCCTAAGATGGACCACGTTTTAGAGAAAGTAGTTGGAGCTAACAGAATGCCGATGATTGGTGGTTTTTCAGGTTACAATCAGATCGCAGTACACCAAGATGATAAGGAAAAAACAGATTTCACTACCCCTTGGGGTACCTTCATGTACGATAAAATGCCTTTCGGCTTGATGAATGCAGGGGAAACCTTCCAGCGAGCCATGCACATCACCTTCGTGGGTGAGAGAGATAAAATTGTTGTTATCTATCTCGATGATCTGACTATTTTTTGAAAATATGATGCAGAACATCTCGTGCACCTGAAGCAAACTTTCAAGAAATGTCATAAATTTGGTTTGTCCCTCAATCCCAAAAAATATCATTTCGCTATGCAAGAAGGTAATCTATTAGGTCATATAGTGTCTAAAGATGGAATCAAAATCAATCCCAAAAGAATTGAAGCAATAGATACTATAAACATCCCTATAAATGTAAAAGAAATTCAATCTTTCTTAGGAAAAATAAATTTCTTGAGAAGATTCATCCCTAACTTCGCCGAAATTGTGAAGCTGATCACAGATATGTTGAAAAAGAACAATGAGATGAGGTGTACAAGTAAAGCCAAAGCATCATTTCAATGAATCAAGAAAGTTATCAGCGAAGCGCCAGTCTTGGAAGGTCCTGATTACACAAAAGAATTTCTGATTTTTTCCTTCGCTTCCGAACACACTATCACAACTCTATTGTTACAGAAAAACGAAGAAGGCTTTGAACAACCCATTGTTTTTTTCAGTAAAAGTCTGAGAGATTCCGAGTTGAAATATAATATACTAGAAAAACAATCTTACGCAATGGTCAAGGCTCTCAAGGCCTTCAGAATGTACGCATTACACTCGAAGATCATAGCCTATGTCCCTACAAGCTCATTTAAAGATATACTGGTTCAGCCAGATAGTGATGGCAGAAGAGGCAGATGGCTAGCTAAGATTCAGGAGTTCAATCTGGAAGTCAAACCAACAAAACTCATTAAGGGCCAAGTTCTGGCTAAATTTCTAGCCGAATCAAACTTGTAGGCACTCGGAATAAATTAGCTGCAAGAAGACGAGGGTTTTCTAGAAATTAATGAACTCGATATCGCTACACCTACAATTGAGATTCAAGACAAGTTTTCTACTTCAGTCTGGTATCGTGATATTGTTTCTTACCTCTTGACTCTTCAATGTCCCAGTGAACTAACCCCATCTAAAGCCAGGACACTGAAGCTACATGCTATAAAATATTGTATTATAGACGAAAAATTATATTGGAAAGATCCCCTGGGTTTCTTGCTGAGTTGTTTAGTCGAGACCGAAACTGAAAAGGTTATAAATGAGTTCCATGAGGGAGTGTGCGGAGGACACCATGCTTGGTGAGCTACAACTTATAAAATCTTAAGAGCTGGATATTACTGGTCCAAACTATTCACAGATGTAAACACCAAATCTGAACTTTTACTCCCTGTCAGTTGTTTATAGGTAAACAGAAAGTCCCAGCTTTACCTTTAGTTCCAGTTAGAACCGAAGCTCCTTTTCAACAATGGGGCCTTGATTTCATTGAAGAAATTCATCCACATTCCAACGCCCAACACAAGTGGATTCTAACTATTGGCAAATTCAGTTAACAGACAACGAACACAATGCTTGTCATTGATGGAAACAGTGAAGATGACAGGCAAACATGCAAACATAAGACAAGTTCAGAGAGGTGAATGATCGAAAGCAGTGAATGATCGAAGGCAGCGAATGAACGAAAGGTTGAAGAAGAATCTCTGATCATTGAAGAGGGAGACAGATCTCAGCCGTCAGATCCGAGCGCAGAGCCCGACCATCGTCGGATCAAGGATAACCTGCACGCTCTTTAAAGTGCAAGGAGAAGTGGGCGTAATCACAATATGAAAAATCACGATGAAATCTAAGCCGTCAGATCAAGCCTTGATTTGGACCGTTAATTCTAGTTTGTATCGGGGATCGGGACTTTGAAGTGACAAGAACACTTGACATCGAAAACCCTGATTTCGCGATATGTGATATCGCGATTCAATCACAACCATTGAATCGAGAATGAGATCTGGACCGTTGATCATAGCCTGTGTCGGAGTTTCAGGGATCGCGAATTCAAAAGGCAAAAAACACAATGCAACGAAAACCCTGATTTCGCGATATGCAATATCGCGACTCAATCGCAACCATTGAATCGAGAATGAGATCTGGACCGTTGATCACAACCTGTGTCGGAGTTTCGGGGATTGCGAATTCAAAAGGCAAAGAACACAATGCAACGAAAACCCCGATTTCGCGATATGCGATATCGCGATTCAATCACAGCCATTGAATCGAGAATGAGATCTGGACCATTGATCACAGCCTATGTCAGAGTTTCAGGGATCACGAATTCAAAAGGCAAAGAACACAATGCAACGAAAACCCCGATTTTGCGATATGCGATATCGCGATTCAATCGCAGCCATTGAATCGAGAATGAGATCTGAACCGTTGATCACAGCCTGTGTTGGAGTTTCGGGGATCATGAATTCAAAAGGCAAAGAACACAATGCAATGAGAATTCTGATTTCGCGATGAGTGAATTCTCGACTTAATATGAACCGTCAGATCTAGAAATAATCTAGATCGTTGATTTGGTTTCATTATGGAATGTCGGAGATCGGGTTTTGGTATTGACAAGAATTTTGAACATAAAACCTTGGTCATAGCTCTTGGTCACGGGAAGAGAAGGTGTCAGTCCAGATAAGCTCCATTTCGGAGTTTCAAAGATCGCGATGTGAAAGTGTCGAGAAACTTGGGCAAAGAAATGTCGAAAACCGATTTAAAAGGCAAGAATAATAAAGGTCATTCAACGGTGCGGATAAGATTTGAATGTGATCTGAGGGTTGCTATTCTTCTCACACACTAACGCTTCAGTTATGAATCTGTTAAGAGAAACAAACTCATGATGACGAATCGGTTAGTGTTTCAGTTGCAAGGACAGGTGTTCTTGTTTCGGTTGATGGAAGGCGAAGTGGAACCGTCGGGAAGGTATGCATAAAAGAAGATGAGACAGATTGTGAAAGGTTGGCTATTCTGGAGGAAAAAGAATGAAACTGTAAGAAAAGAAAAAGGAGAGGATGCGGAATATGAAATCGAGCATATGTGCAGAGTGAGATAAAAATCAGAGCAGAATAACAGAGCAAGTTGAAGCATAGCAGAATGATAGAAAAAGTTGATGCAGAGCAGACCTGCTGAACAGACAGAGGAAGAGGAGAATTGCAGAATAGTTTGAAGAAGATCAGACTTATAGAACAGAAAAAGACTGGTAAGAACTGAGTTATCTGTGTAGTTGTCTGTGTATTCATTATTTGATGTGCTAGGGTGGAAGGGAGGTGCTCGGGAGGACTGTTGTCCTTAGAGGTTCAAGTGGGAGCTTGAACACTGGAAGTTGTAGCTTCCATCTGGTTGCAACCAGAGAAACTAGGGTGGCAGGGTGGTGCTAGGGAGAACAAGTGTTCTCTGTTATACAGGTTGGAGCCTGTGTAACTGGAAGTTGGTGCTTCCATCCAGTTGGTGCTGGAACATTCAGGAAGTTG
>ML790038.1:714962-725106 GCA_009831015.1 Picea engelmannii | reverse complement strand
TCCCTTCGATCACTATCAAGCTTACTCTTCACCCAACCCTGAATTTTTTCCCATTAGTCTCTTTAAAAAAAAAAAGAGAAAGAAAAAAGGAAAAGGTCCCATCTTAATTTCGGAAATGTTCAGACTAACTTTCAAAGAAGGGATAGGTAAAATTCTATGTTTCTCCTAAACTTTGGCTGAACCGGAAGTATGTCTGGGCTAATCCTAATCTTTTTAGTCATTCTAGCCGAAATAAAATGATCGTTTTCGCTCAAGGGAAGTCCCTAAGAAATATTAATAAGTTTTCCCCGAGATTCTCCATAAAGTTAAAGTGTCTGAGGGCCCAAAGAATATTAATCCAAAGCTATTTAAATAAGTTGACATACCTTTGCTGTAAAAAAAAATTTAAGCATTATATTTTCCCTGAGTATGTTACATACTTATTGATTGTCCCCACTTCATAAAAAAAGTATATATAGACAGATGGTGAAAGGAAATTCATTATTGATTGCTCCCATCTAATCTAAAGATATGATGAAAGGAAATTCATTATATGATTGCCCTCATCTCGACATTTAAATGCTAAAAATAATGAAGTGGTGAAAGGAAATTCAATGTGGAAAATCTGATAACTTCACCGGGGTACTGAACAGGCTTACTGGTAGTGAAACAATGTCTACATATCTGACAAGGATGTTATACACGAATTGCATGATGTTCTGGTAATTTTTCTTCTTTCAACCAAATTACACTCTAAGATTATGGGATTCTAGACCACACTCTAAGAGTCCCTTGATGCGAATACGATCAAATAAAAATTAGTAGAACGACTAATCTTGTTTTGATTATCTTGCACAAATCTGAGGTCGGTTTTAGAAAGGGAAATCTAGGTGAGCCTATCTTGATATTGTCGAACGTTTTAATCTTGAAAGTTTTCCGAAGTTAAGGTTGAAATCTTTATCCTCCTGGTTGGGTTTTTACAACTACGTCTCATAGACTAGAATAACTGACCCCACTTACCCAATAAAGGCACTAAGTCTGCACGTTCTCCTCGTCCCACAAGGAGAAGAGGTCCACAATTGGAGCCTATGTTGAAACAAGGTTTAAACATTTTATCTATAACCTAAAAATTCGTATTTTTCTAGTGTGGAGCCGCCCTTAACTAAAAAAAAAAAAAAGTTTTCTTTTAATTCGGGATTCGACATTTCATAGAGTTGCCAATTCCAAAGCCAACAACTCCAAAAGCTCGGTGCTGAAATCCTGAAAGAGGTTTCGTTGCAAAGAAATAATAAGAGTGAATGTTACGAGTCCTAACGCGTTCTTCATAAAGTTCCCTCTAAGCGTGATTAAGTAAACCCCTAATCATAATTAATGAAACATAAATCTATCGCAGTTCGGGTTTCCTGTTAACAAAGCGTTTTCGAAATATAGATCCTTGAAATCCTAATTCTTGATTTCCGAAAACCCGAACTTAACTCCTAAATCTCGATTAATTAAAGTTAACACAACGATCAAACACCAAAGTTAAGCTTATCGCGATTTCGCAATTCAGGGGTTGCATATGACATATCTCTTGGGTGCGTGATCCCCAAAACTTCGAAATGCGGAATCATAAGCTCTAAAACAAAGTTTAAAACTTTAATTAAGTCATTCTAAAACATGATTAACAATCAATAAACTCCTTTTCGCGTTTCACAATTCGGTGTTTTATAAAACATTCATTTTGAAACTCCATTTTGAAATCGCCGATATATGAGAATATCTGTAACGGACGATTTAAGATATTTTGAACTTAATTGCATATCAATAAACATATCTTTGTTCATTAAGACATTAAAGTCTTACCCCCTTTCTTAGTACGTTCGTTTAAAGGAAATTAAAGGAAATATAGGCTCTGTAGTTCGAATTTTATTCTCATTTTTACATTCGTGAGCGAGTTGTGTTTATCGAGGCTTATAGATTCTTTCTTTGCAAGCAGGTTTTCAATCTAGTGTGAACGCTATGGAACCTAAGAGGGTACTTAAGAAAGTTGAGGGAACTGCTGAAAGCACATGTATAGAAGGAGATGTCATAGCTGATACCTCACCCCACGCTATTGATTCTATTAAATCTTGGAGGCAAATCTTCGAGAATCTAGATTACAAAATTAAGAACTTCCCGCATGATTCTGAGAACAAACTCCAGGACATAGCAGAGTCTGAACTTCACAAAGTAGCAGCACGCCCACGGCTCATGCCATATAATGACATGATATATTGGGCCTTGGAGAGAGAAGACACAAAGACAAGGATCATTCTGGACAGTCACGGGGTCGTCGTCAGTTCCTTCAGGCCTAAACATACACAAGTAATGTACATTCTATCCCCTAATCCTAAGTAGATTTATAATGTTGAATTCATAACCGAATTCCAAAGAAAGGAATGCGCATAGGCAGATCAGACATACCTTGATATAATTAGAGACTGGTGGGGAGTGACAATGAAGTTCAAGGCCGATACTCATGGGAAATATGCCACAACCTCACTGAATGAATACATGGTCTATGTAGCCATGATGCTTTGCAGACTCTTCGGAAATAAAATCCCTACTCATTTCCCTGCGACATGGGTGCCTCTTCTTCATGAAGCAGCTGAAGGTTTTAGTTTCAACTGGGACAAAATCCTATCAGACAATTTATCTAAGGAGGTGACAGAGCACAAAAACACAAAATCCAAGGGTCAACCAGTGGCCTTCTATATGTCCGCCTACATCATGGACACCATATGCTTCATGACTCCTTTCCCTCTGATGAATTGGATTTGGAATCCAACCTCCAATAAACCCATTCATGAATATTATTCTAAGTTGTGGGAAGAAAATGCTAATGATGCCTTCTACGAAATCTGCCACTTCATGGTGATTCTGGTGCACCAGATGTTGTATGGCTGCGAGCCTCCCCATATTTCTGAGTCAGTCATGGAAAGTCTCAATGCCGTCGCTGATTGGTTTATAGAAGAATTTTTTTCCTACATTAGGGTTTTCGGATGTTCAATCCCTCCCCACACACTACCAAAATCCCTCCTTGATAGACTGGTATGCAGGGAGGTGGCTCATCAGATAGTAATAGGTGGCATCGGGAATGAACTAAAAGTGGCCGAAAAGAGATTCTAGCCTATTTTCCCTATGCATATTGGGAAATATTCGCTACTCAATCTAGGGCATTCCAAGGTTGAGGCGGCCGCTTTCGGAGAGATAAAGTTGCTAAATCTTGATCACAGGAAATATGATCCCTATAAAATTGTGGGTAATCACCAAATTAACTGCAATCTAAAAGCATAGTAACATGAATAGTCCCCTTGTGACGACATGTTCATAGGAGTTATAAGTTATGACGAAGTGCTCGCTAGGTTTCAAACTTTGTCACTTGACTTGCAAAACAATTTCCTAAAATTCCAGAAACATCGGTGAAGTGGTTTACCTGGGGTATTACTAGGAGAAGCATCAACTTAGCCTCAAGAACAAGGAAACGTACCCCCAAGTTTCGGATCAGGAGGGTAGGATAAAGAAAGTACAAAGAGAATTTCGGAAGAGACCGAAGAGACTCCACGGAAAACAGAAGGATGAAAGGCAGAGAACTCAGGAATGGAAAAAGGGTCTCAGACACCCCCAATGTCTGATAAACCAAATTTCCCTTCGTCATCTGCAATTCATGGAAATACCCCCAAAGCAACAGAGGAGGTAAGATCTACAGAACTAGGTGCTCTCATCGCCTCTTTGACTCCATTACAATCCACTTTCGGTTTCCCCCAGCTGGGAACCCTATACGTTAGTGACCTTGAGCCCATCTCCAGAGAAGATATTCCTCCATCTGATTATTTTTTCAGTGAGAAGAGAAAGGCAGTGTTGAAACAAGAAATGCATCAAAGGGAAAATGCAATGGTAAAGAGGCACAAAATCATAATAGATGGGCGTAATTTAGAGGAAGAAGTTTTCGCTACCAAAGTAGCTGGTTCTATGGGAGCATTGGCCTTTGCTAACCTTTTTACTGTTGAAAATATGAAGACACGTCTGAGACAGAAGAATCTCATGATAGCTGATCTACAGGGCCAATTAAAAAGTAACGAGAAAAAGATCGAAGAAGAAATAAAGAAAGGCCTGGACCAAGCCAGAGCCGAAGACAAGCGAGAAATCCAATCCCTAAAGTCAAGCCTCAACGAGATGAATGAGAAAATGCAGTCGAGCCGAATGCAAGAAGAGCTTGTAATTCAATTACGAGCTAAACTAGAGTCAATTGAAGGTCAGGTCATAGATCTGAAAGCTTTCCAGGCCCATTCACTGGAAGTGCATTCAAAAATAGAAGTTGAACAACAGAAATTGATTTCCAAGATAGATATTATTCATAGTTACTTTCAAGAAGCAAATAATGCCTTTGATAATATTATCCTGAGGGAAAAAGAAGCCAAAGAAGCAAGGGTTACTCTCCAAAAGGCAATCATATATTCGACAAGTGAAGAGACATCCAAAACTATGAAAATATCATCCACAGAGAAAATCAGAGGCGACATCATGCTCAAGCTATGGGAAACCAACATAACTGAAAACAAAAAAATAGTTATGGAAATCAGAGATGACTGCGAAGAAGTTTTTGATCTCTTAGACAAAAGGTCATTAAACATTGGAAAAGGCAATTGTACAGGACTTCTGGGGCAGATTAATATTGCAAGACATCAATTAAATTTTAGAGAAAATTTGAGTGAAATTCAAATAGAAATTTCACAGCTAAGAGAAATGGATGTCACCTTAATAGACATGTTGTTAGTTGAGCCCAAATTAAAACTGCAGTCGATAAAGTTTGCAGATAAAGGAATTGAAGACCGTCTCTCCAAGATATAGAGGAAGGTTTATCTTTTCGAGGCAAAGGATGTTTCAGAACCCCCTAGAAATTTTACACAGTTCCTGAAGAGATGCATTGAATATATTGGATCAAAAGAAGGAGAGTCATCAACAAAGTAAAAGTATCATTTGGAGGATCTTTACTTCCAAGAAAGAAGAAAATGGAGAAGATCATGCAAACGATTTCTGATCTATTTTTAACAAATAGTTAGTCACTAGAAATTAGGAAGTCACCAACCGTCTTAGGATTGGTAGTTTTGTATAAATATAATCTTTCAAGACTAAGACGAGGCTTTTTTATGGATGGGATGGTAAAGAGAAAATTTCATTTTGCCAGAATTAATACAATACAGATTGAAGATTCCAGATCCTGTCAAGCCTGAGTTATGTGTTTCTCTGTCATTCCATCTTTTATTTCATACCTTCGATGAATGCTTTCATGATGCAGCCTCTATTGTGGTGATTGAACAGTCAGATTATCTAACTGTTTCAGTTTTTCCTCTTTATCAGCTATTAGCGGATATAAGACCTATGAACATTTTTCCTATGACATGACGGGTCCCACGATAACAGGTAAGAGACCGCTAATTGTCAGCCAAAGCATCTAGTTATCATTTCGACTGGTTACCTTCGACGTGATTTGAATGTTGTGAGATTTCAACATCTCGGAGTCTCAGACCTCTGAAGTCCCAAAGCTTGGAAGGCTTAGATCCTTTTTAGTGTAGCGCAAGGTTCAAGGGTCCTGTTCCTATGGGAATTACACAAGCCCCCAATGGTTACACACTGATATCTTATCCAAGATTTGGTTAAAGTTGCGGACTTGAGCCTGCAGTCACTAGGGAGAATGGTTTGAAGGAAGCACCTTTCACTTCAAAATCCAAATCCTGTAACAGGACAATGATAATTCTAAGGGATTGATAGGTTCAGAGTTATCCCGTAGAGTCTGTCCCAACTCTGTATTTCCAAGTATGGTCCCTAGATAGTCCCTTGAGGAATTTCCAACCAACACAGGGGTCAAAGTCTTATACGCCACATATGCTACCAAGCCTGTCAGTATATTATCCTTGGAGATACTCTTTATCATCGGGGGATTGACTCCATTTTTCGACGCTGCCTCACATTTGACAAAGCCGAGAAAGCCCTGAATGACTACCATTCTGGAGCATGTGGTGGTCACATGTCTGGGTATGCTACTGCCCAGAATATCTTACGAGCAGGGTATTTTTGGCCTTGTTTATTCAACGATTGTATTATTGTTGTCCAAAAATGCCATGCTTGCCAAACCTACAACAACAAAATATGATCACACCCTGCTCCCCTACACCTTGTAGTCTCCGTTGGACCTTTTGCAAAATGGAGTATCAATTTCATGACATGTCACCCTCACTCAGCCATAGGGCATGGATACATTATTGTAGCCGTAGATTATTTTACGAAATGGGTTGAGGTGATGCCGACATTCGACAATACCGAAAAGGCTGTAGCACTATTCATATTCAATCACATCATTGCTCAGTTTGGTGTTCCTCAAGCTATCGTTACCGATCACGATAGCCACTTTAGAAACTTCATGATGTCAGAACTCACTGAAAAGTTGGGTCTTCGCCATGAAAACACAACACCCTATTACCCATAGGCCAACGTCCAAGTTGAAGCAATAAACAAAGTCCTCATTACCATGCTTCGACGAATGATAGGGATTCACAAAACGAGTTGGCACACGATGTTGTTTTCAACATTATGGGCTTACCGAACATCCGTCAAGTCTGCTGCCGGGTTTACACCTTTCCAGTTAGTCTATGGTCTCGAAGCCATCTTGCCGGTTGAATGTGAGATATTGTCTCTAAAGCTAGTCGTTGAACTTCTCCTGAACACTTCTGTTGAAGAAGAACATCTGTTGTATCTTATGCAACTAGACGAAACCCGTCGTGATGCTAGCATAGTTATAGAAACCCAGAAGAAACGCATCAAAGCCCAATATGACAAGCATGTCAAGCCACGCGTTTTCTCTGAAGGTGATCTAGTTCTCCCTTATGAACAAGATTGAGATTTGCTAGGAGCCGAAAAATTTGAGGCTATGTGGCGAGGCCCTTATATCGTCAGACGGGTGTTGGAGAAAGGAGCCTACAAGTTAGTGGACTATGATGGTTTCCCTTTGAGTGAACCCATAAATGGGATTTACTTAAATAAGTACTATGCTTAGATCATTTGTGCATGAGTGCTTGTATTTTATTGTATCATACTTTTTGTGTGTTACTTTAGTGTGCTTTTTCGTTATTTGGTTTCTTCCCTCAACCACTTACCTTGCATTGTGCTTAGTTTCCAGATGTCGGAATCTTCACTAGCCCTCATTGGCTTCACCAATGGCACTAGTCATAGTACTTAGAACTTAGCTTCTGTTGCATGGGCAATTTACGCACCTACAAATGAACTCATCAGTCTACGAGGTGTTTTCCTCGATCGTGCAACCAATAATATCGCAGAATATAGCGCCGTCATCGAATTGTTGATTGATGCTATTTCGCTTAGTATCCACCACCTGGTTATATGACTCGATTCACATCTAGTAGTGCTACATTTAAGTAATGTATATGCTATTCGAAGTCCTACTTTATTACGAGTATATCTACGAATTTTCCTCTTGGAACGTTATTTTGATTATATCGAATACTAGCACATTCCTAGATGTCTAAATACATTGACTGATGCTTTAGCTAATTATGTGTTAGACAGACATCTGAGACATTTATAAAACCTATCACACATCACATGTATTATACAAAGCAAAATAAGCCGGTAGAAGCTGCATATATATATATATATATATAACGATCAAAAGTTTTACAAAAAGTTTCTGCCCAAGACCAAAATATCAAAATATATGAAGCCCATGGATTCTACAAAATAGCATCATGGATGACGCTCATGGTAACATACAACTGCTCGGGCTACCCTAAGGAGCAATCGACTGAGAGACACAGACACGCCGACAGTATGGCGCTGATAACGTCTCGGGATATCTCCAATAGTGATGTCCGAGACATCGACAGTCAATCCCTCTAAGTTCTGTTCAACTGCCTCGTAGTCTTCAACATCCCATCTTGCCACTGGAGACACTTCTCCCCGTCTCTGAATGGGAGACGTTCCTGGAGGTCGATATGGCACCACATCTGTGTCAGCAAAATAATTTTTTGATTAGTCCTTAGATAGACATAAAAACATTTTATATAATAAAATTTGCAAAAACATTTAAAAATAACAAAATGTGTACTTCTCACCTAAGTCACCCCATTGAGTGTCCTCAGGAAGGACCAAATCTGGATCTCCTCAGAAATCCAAACCGACATATGCGTAGTCATCGATCATCAGCATTTGGGGCCTCAACCAGTCAAAAAACGAATCATTATATTTGATTATAGGCCCTGCTACGTGCCGAGCCATGAGGTTAGACCACCTCAGCATCCTCGGATGCTATGGGGCTAGTAAACCCCAATCTACCTATAGTCGCAGCAGTGGGACCCTCTCAAGGAAGAATGACACCAAACGTGACTTGTACCCGAACTAATTCAAGTCACCCCTTCTGCACTTTGTCGGCTGCCTCTTCATACTGCAGAGAACCGCGTCCGACCAGTTGAAAACCTGAGGCTCTGTGCACTCTATTGCATATTGGAAATAGCTCTGGAGAGCCATGTGCGGAGCCGCGCTCCCAGCCATGTGTGCAATGGTAAATAAGATAGTCCATAGGGTCAAGGCTTGGACCCCCCAAATGCCAACATTACCCTTGCTTCTCTTCGCCTCAGGAACACAATGTCGGCGAACATACCCACTCATAGGAATTCCACCACCCCTACCTCTGGTCAGAGTCACATGGGATCCACGTCATGACAACCCCGTCAGAAAATAGATATCCTCGATATCTAGTGACAGTGTGTGGACCCCTACATGAAATAACTGTTGATCCACATCCCACATGTGGACCAGGTACTCTAACAACTTGAGTTGGGATCTCATGCCCGGGATCCTGAAATTTTTTAAAAGCCCACATTCCCGAAGGGAAACAACTGTACGCGGATCATCCTCCTCATGTTCCCTTTCCCTCCATTCCAACATCGTGATGATCAATACCTGCAATGGAGCCATGAGAAGGAAGTTAGCAACTCTTTTTAACCTCTTGAATAATTTATTATTAAGTAAAAACTTGCACAAAAATCCATTTTTCGGCCCTCGCAGGTGAAGCTTGCACACAGTGCAAGATTCTCATAGGTGCACTGAAGCTCACCTGCGAGAATCTTAGGTTCTCACAGGTCCCGAATGGCTCGCCTGCGAGAATTCCTGAGCGCATTCACCGACCCTAAAATGGACTCAAACACTTAAAATTACCAATAAAAATCGCTTTTAATCCATGAAAAGGTTGAAGAATCAGGAGATTACCTTGTTGGCCGAAAACGTTTGCCGAATGACCGCATGTACCTCTCGCAATCGAGCAAAGAAATTTGGAGAAAAAGAGGTGTGTTGGACAAGTTTTTGGCAAAGTAACAAGGAAATGGTAAAAAGGGCTTTTCACCCATATTTATTCACTTTTTTACTATTTCTTATTGATTATATATATATTATTTTTATTATTTTGTTTAAAAACCTAATACCCTAATAGCCTTGTGAGTATGGTTTTTTCACAGGTAGGTGACCTAGAAGCCTGAATGACGGTGTACGAGTATTTTTTCCTTTTTTCATCACATGCATGAATATCTTTTTAGGGTTTTGTAGGAAAAACCTTGAGCTCAGTCTTTGTTCGTTCTTGCGTTCAAAAATACATGAGAACGCAACCGAGTATACTTTTGTCATCTTTTCATACTCGTCATGGTAACACGAAAACAACGAAAATAAGGGAGTATCCTTTAAGCTCTTTTTGTTGGATTACTGAGGGGGGGGGGGTGAATCAGTAATAGAGCAATTTAGTCCTTTTTAACCATATAATCCAAGTGCTATATCAATGAAGCATTATTATCCAATAATTGCAGAGTAAATAAGCAATGAACAAATGAACAATCATACACATACACAGTACACCAGTGTTTTACGATTTAACCCAAATCGGGAGAAAACCACGGAATGCTTTTTCTTATATGTCTTGAAGAATTACATTCATTGGAAGCATGACATGTACTATCCATATAGAATAGTATTATCTGAAAATATATCATAACTCATACCGTTACCCATCAAACAAACTTGGGTCCATTACCCAAACCTGGGGTCTCCAACTTCTCATGGCCATAACTCTCTAACCGTGAGG
>ML790038.1:694680-709133 GCA_009831015.1 Picea engelmannii | reverse complement strand
GCCCCACTTTCCTTATTTTAGGGTTGGGTCCACTTCTAATTTCTCCATTAAAATTATTATTGAAATAATTTATTTTGTATTCACTTTGAATTATAATACAATCATCACTTCACTTTATTATTTACCTTTTAAAATCTCTTAAAGCACTTTGATTACTTTGACCTTTTGGGGCTTCTAGATGACATATGAGGGTCCTCCAACTTCGTAAGGCCATAAATCTCAAACCGTGAGGAGTTATGTGACATTCTACATACCACCAGAAATGGCATGACATGTACTATCCATATAGAATAGTATTATCTGAAAATATATCATAACTCATACCGTTAGCCATCAAACAAACTTGGGTCCATTACCCAAACCTGGGGTCTCCAACTTCTTATGGCCATAACTCTCTAACCGTGAGGAATTATGTGACATTCCACATACCACCGGAAATGAAATGACAAGAACTATCTATCTAGGATATTTTCCCTGACAAATTCACTTTCTTTCATCTCATTATTCCACAATTAAGCATGGGTTCTCTTACTCCACAAAGTGTCTTCCCGTGAGGGCTTTCACCATAAGGGGACCACTTTGGAGTTCATACATATTTACTTCTTATCAACCATAACAAAACAATAATGAGTCATATTTACATCAAACACTATTGGGTCCATTACCCAAACCTTTGTGCTACGGGTCTTTCTTCAAGGGTTGACATCAATGACAACCAACCTTAATCAACACTTTTCATGCTCCATAAAAATGAAAAGATTTCCGAGCGATCTTTTTCTTTTCATGCTCATAAAAGTATTTGAAGAAAACGTTTGATGAGCGATAGTTTATCACTTTTTCGGTCTCGTCGAGCTAACTTATGAAAAAGGAACTGGGAGAGTTCTCTTTAAGTGTTTTTCAGACTCTCAAAACATGAAAAATCCCGAGTTTTCTATCTTTGGACTCATTAAACAAGCATCGAAAGACCCTTTATGGGACCGAACCACTACTTCCTAGGGTTCGTTAAATGTACTTCGAGGGACTCATCCAAAGGATGAGCTTAGATCAACAAGCATATGTTATCCTCCTCAAGCTTGTGTAAAAATAAAGAGGTACTAACCAGAAATGGTGGGGGAAATTTGGGAAAGTGATATACCTTCGTATTTATATTAGTGGAAGTAAGCGTCGCTCTTGAACATGACACTCCCTATTCGTCATTTGAATCCAGGTTGGGAAATCCATTTGTCTCTCATCTGACTTACTACAAGGTCATATCTTGGGTTGTCTTTGATTCAGTGCTGCCAAGACCATTGTCGTGTCGTTCATATGTTCAAGAGAAGTCCAAACAAGCCCTCCATTGAGTCGGCCATATGTAGTTTTCCATTCTTACCATGTCGGCCTTCCCTGTGTCCATTTCAAATCATATTCATACTTTGACTTACCTTCAAAATCTATTACTTATTTTGTGTCATTGATGGGGGATACATCAAGGCCCTCCGGTGACGAGTCTTTTTCCATCGAATCCAACTCATTATCCGGGAATAAGACTTAGAAATCATTTAGTACCTTAGAACCTACATGCCTTAATGGCAGGTCTCTTCACTTTCGATAGTGGATTCACATCATTGGTCCCTGATCAAGAGATTCCACCGAGTGTTCGACTTCATCTCATCTATTCACATTCGTTCAGATTGTACTTAGGTACCTTGGGAGTCATTGAAATCAATGGTGATTTTCCTCGCACTTGTTAACGATATTCATCAATGACTGGTAATCGAGTGGTTTCTACCATGTTTGACTTCGACACATGTAATCACATGGATAGATTTGTACTTTTCAGACGACGGGATTGAAGACCCTGGGTCTCATCTTTTTTGGCCCATGTTGCGCTGGAGTATTTATGATTTGTATTGACACATAGATCCACTTTGTATGTCATGTGGCTATGTCCTAATCTGCATCTTCTAATCCCATAGATCCATAGTGTATTCCTAGTGGCTATGTAGTATTTTGGCGACATGGATCCACAGTGTATGATTGGTGGCCATGGCCTACATTTATGATTTCATTCATTTGTGGTCTGAGCATGGGAATGCCTACCTCAGAACTGGTATTATATTCTGTAGATGCTTGATTGTTTGCAGGTTTCCGATTAGGTGCGATCCTTGTTTCTGACACACACACACATTTTACAAAGTATTTCGGCTGTCACGAGTTCCAGCCTCATACTTTGGGGGGCATTCTTTTACACATTATTTTGGTCACTCTGGTGGTGTCTCTACATTTGTGTGTCCAGGCTCTCATAAGGACCTTTTTCCTGAGAAAAGTGATTGTTGTCTTCTTTCATAAAACATATTTTTAAGATGAGTTCGTAGGCTGACTATGTTGTAGGGTGCGAGAATCTTGATTCTCGCAGGCAACCCTATACCTATCCCGTGAGGTGTTCGCAGTCTGCTCTATAGGGAGGGTGTGAACCTGTTTTAAAGCTTAAAAGGAAGAGGAAGTTATGAAGGTTCTAGAAGAGGATCTTCTAGAAAATGAGTTGGCATTCACATAGTTGGCATCCTACTGACTTCTCATATTTAGTGGGATCATCCTCATCCCTTTAACCATCTCTCATTCTCCTATATAATGAAGGGTTTCTCAAGGAAGAGGTTAAGCAGGATTGAATGGAGAATTGATGAAAGAATTGTGTGAGGAACCCTGTTTGAATTGAAGCTTGAGGCCTCCATTTGTCCATCAAGCCATACTGGATCTTCTTCATGCAAGTGTAGAGCAAGTGTGTGTGTTGGAACCAAGGACCCCTGAAAGGAATCTTGCAACATCAAGGCGATTTGGTTGTATCTTCTACTTTCATTTAATACAATACAATGGCATGACCCTTTCCCATAAAATCACTCTTATTTTATCGCATAACTCCTTGATCATATGCATAGGTTTTCATTGAATATACTTTGCTATCTTCACTTCGGTTGGTTTGTGTTGTCTTGGACCTGATCTCACAAGAGCACCGGAGCGAAGTAGGAACAACAAAGACCTAAGGAAGCAATATAAAGGTATGCCACTCATTCCTTTTTGGTAGTATATTCGATGATTACAACTTATGGAAAGAGTCATGTCCTGTTCTGTTTTGTTCTAGATCCAGGTGGATCTAGGGAGATCCGTTATTGTCCGCATATACCGATTTATCATGTAACAATGGGGGGTTTATAATGAGAAAAACATGTTAGCATGGATGGGAACCACCATCAGACACTGTTCAATAAATAACAGATGCAACTTCCATAAAAACAATATTTCCATTTCCAAATTTCCAAAGCCATTCGCTTCCTTTTCTTTCTTTTAAAATGCAATTCAAAATAACAGAATAGGGAATTAAAATGAATTTGGGAAGATGGTGGGCTTGTAAGGAGTGAAAAGTGGTATAATGATTTGGAAATGAGATGGATATTGTTCCATTATATGGAATAACATTTGCTCTTTAAAAATGACATACCCTCGATTTCCAAAAAAAATAAAATAACTATAGACAATCTCAAAGTTCAAGACACGACGAATATCAAACCCAAAAAAAAACTCTGAGACTGTCAAGCTCATCCATTTAATTTCCACCTTTTCTTCATACACATTTGATTGAACAACAACACAATTTATAGACAGATTGTTCACAATTCCAACTAACAACGACCATATCCAGATCACTTAGAGGAGACATGACGGGGCCGAGAAAAGAAACATGCCATCGAACGTACTCATTTACATCAACCAATTTTAATATTGTACAATGGACCAAGTTCAAGACCCTCTATTCTATTAGCTGGTCAACTTTTATTTTTTCTAAAAATCAAACGAATCCAAACATCACTGAGCCAAAACCATTATAACGAATTTCTTCCCACTGTAAGATTTTGTTTCTTTTTATTTGTAGAGTTCTCTTCATATGATAGACTATCAACATAATCATTCCATCAATTTAAAACATACCACTTCAAGCGCACAATGGAGTGTAACATAAGCCGACAACTCTTCAACATACAAGGATGGTATCACAACTTTCAGTATTTTCTATGTGACAGGTTGGGTTCGAAACCCTTTTTTCTTTTCTTTTTATTCACTATACAACCTTCAAAATCGACCAAAACTCTCGTAGGTAGTCAACCAATGAAGCAAGGTTCAATGCAAGTAACAAATATATCTATTGTCAATTCAACACATTATCATTTCAAAACTCAAGTTCGAGTTTACAACAATCATGACAAAGGAGAACGGGGTCTTAACAGTCAGGTGGGTGAGACAATTCTGCAAGTAGGGTTTGTATTGTGAAACCACAACCTCCATCAATTTTACAACAAGGTTTGACACAGTTGCTTCCAAGGTGGCTGCCAGGTAAAAACCCAACTTTGCATACATTCAAAACTGTGGAATGACAACTCGACAGGGCCACAAACCTCTCATGAGTAGAGCAGGAGTTAAAAATAACCACATTAAAAGAACCCATAAACTGACTGTCTTTTTTTTTTGCTGACCATAAAAAAACCCTCCAGGATTCTACCACGAGGCATGGGTGGAAACAAAATAAATTTTCCATAAATTATATCAACAACAAGGAGCAATCATAACCATCATCCATCCCAGGCGCAACTATAATAAAATAACCTCAACATGAAGGAGCATTAAACAAATTCCAACTTTCAATATTCAAAACGCCAACCAATATCATTTGCACAGAAAGAGCATACATTCACCCATTGTATCTTTCATAAATAAAACACCATGTATGTGAATTATAAGAGCCAACACAGAGATTCTATCCAGAGCGCAGTTACAATGATGAATGGAAGGGCAAGAGTCACCATACCTGTGAGGAAAGTGTTGAACCAAAGACCACCACTATTCTCCCAACAGTTGAGCGAAACAGATGCAAACTAACCAGAGAAACACAAAAATGCGCGACAAAGTGAGGGTGGTGATATCGAGGTGGGGTAAGAATGGCGTGCAGTAAATGCACGTCACTTCTCCGCCCTCTCATTAATTGCAATCAACCATAGCTAGGATGGAGCACATCCAAATCTTCATCATTTGCATTAATCAACCATAGTCAAATCCAACATGTCACTTCCATTTTTCCAAATTGAAACAAAAACTCTCCTATATCATAGTTTTATTCCATAACCATAACATTATATGTCCCATATTCATTTCTAACAAGCTCCAATTTGCAAGGATCAAATTGACCGCAAAACAATTGCATAAACCATAACTATTGTCTACCAAGCATAACCAATACCACGCCATGAATGCAATATATCATAACCAATGTGTGTGTGAGTTGAAGTTCGAATTTTAATCATAGATGTATAACAGTTATAACCAAAGTGATTGTCACTTCAAAACTTGCCTTTGACTTTTAAATTTCTAGCCTTTATCATCATTGATTGCATGTGAAAACTTGTTCGAATTTGTGTGTTTTTCTCAAAATGTAATATGCTTCGTAAGGTTGTTATGTGTGCAATTTAGAGAAGCATTTCCTTTTCACCATGATTTAAACAATGGGGTCCCACCTGTTATCTCCTCAAATAAATTGGTGGAAATTTTGCTTTTGAGGTGATAGGTTGTGGTCCAAAATTTATTCCTAAATTTTTGTAGGTAGGTTAGAGAGTCTATTTTCTGTAAATAAGCTCAGAAAGAATTTTTGATTTGGTTTGGTCAAGCAAAATTCAGAATCTCAAGTTTCGGTGGTTTAGGCGAGCCTGAAATGCGCTCATTAACCACCGAAAGCCTTTGTTCCTGGTAGCTAAGAGGGAAAAGCAAAAGTGTGGTTAACTACCGAAAAGGTTTCAACGAGAAAAATGAAAAGCCCGTGCTTTCGCACGAGCTAGTTGTCAATTAGCTCAATGATGGAAACGTAACCGCCGAAAGCTCATGAAGGTGGTAAGGTATGCACGTTCTGGTTATATCTATCCGAATATTGAGATCATGTTGTCCTTTCAACTACATTTGTCTTTTCAAAATTAAGACTCGACGATGATACAGAAATTCATGCGTGTTTTCCGACTAACAGAAATGATTAGTCACGTAGCCTCTCACCATTTCCAGTCACGAGTACACAATCCATTATGACCTCGTTAAATCTCTGATTTAATATCCATTCATTATCAATTTGAATTCGGGAGTTATTGAGACAGTCTTGAGCCCGTGATTTCATCAAACAAACGCATATCCAGAGATCATAATCCCGTTTCTCGTGGTGATCGTCGAGCGTAGTTAGAGTCCAACAAATCGCTCAAGCTAATTTTCATACCAATCAAGCCAGGTCAAGTCATCAGGTAAGTTCAAAACCCATCTTGTTTCAGTTTAAATGAATATCCCACCGAAACTCGAAATTTTCGGCATGTTTTCAGTCATTCTGTTGCCTAAACTCGGTTAGCGTTTGAGCTTTGTGATCTGAACTCTGTGTCACCCTATCTCGTTTGATTTTCTATGAGTCATACTCTCTGTCATACTAAATCATAGAGTCTTTGTCTCCCTGGCATGAAGTTCTTCCTTAATCATAGGTACAGTCAGCATTTATTAATGCCGAAAGCAGGGCCAGTTCTAAGGGCCGAATTGGATGGAGTTTGGTACCTTGAGGCGCACCCTGAGGTGGCCGAGTTCTTCAAGCAAACTGGAGTGTATACCTATTGTGAAAAACTAGCAGATTTTCATCAACAGGTGTCCGATACTTTTTCTATCTCGTACGATGGAAGAACAACAACAGTGGGAAAATATCAGTTTGTGATTGATGAGGCAGCCATAGCTGAGTTCACAGGTCTTCCCAGAACATGTGATTGTTGGTCCAAATCAACAGTACCTTCAAACATTGAATTTAGGTCCTACCTACAACATCTGCACAAAGATATTACATGGAAAAAAGACATACCAATGTCTTATCTGGAACCTAAATGGAAATCTCTCATGAAGGCAATCTTTGTCTATATCACCTGTGAAGGTAGATACAACAGAGTCATGTTCTACCACTTCAAAATTCTAAATCATTTCACAGGGAGATCTCCCATCAATTTACCATTTTACTTGCACAAAGCCCTCACGAAAATGTCTAAACAGGTCAAGGCCAAGCCCACTAAGGTGGCAAGTAGATTGTCTCATCAAGGACTCATTACTCTCATTGTCAAAGAGTCATTGAAGAAAAGGCAGGTAGATTGGAACTATTTCCTCTTCTGGAATGAATTCCAAACTGATTGGCAACAACAGGATAAAGGTAAAAAGGCTGCCACTAAGAAGACTATTAATCCTAAAATAAGTCATAGAAAATGGAAGGGTATCTCACCACCAAGAGATCTGATAGAATCATCCTTTGTTAAAAAGAAAAGAATAAAAAGAAAGTTACAGTTTGAGGGTGAGCAGTCCAAGGACCCTGCTGCAGGAAGTAACCCTTTAAACCTAACCTATAGTGATTTAGATCCAGAACAAGAGTTAGTAGAGACACAGGGTAATGTACAGACTGGACAAGCTGCAGACGATTGTTCCAATTTACCTTCACCAACCCCTCCAGAGGCACACAGTCCACCAGTGGCAAAAGCCTCTTCAAGTAATCCTAAAGCATCTAGGGCATGAAAAATCAATAAACTCATGCAACAAGTCTATGAAATGGAAGTCTTGGAAAGAGTTATTAAAAAGGATAATATAGACTTGACTCAAAGAAATGCATAGCTTTTCAAAATAAACCAAACCCTCAAAGAAAATCATGACAAGATCAAAGACAGGAACAGGGTATTGATAAGGGAGAACATGAAGTTGTACAGACAGTTTAGAATTCTGAGGTTGAAATTAAAAGAGTCTCAATCGCCAGCACAGGAGCAAACCGGTTTGGAGACTCTAGCTAACTTAGCTAAAACATGGTAGATACACCAGAGCCTTCCACATAGCCAGTTGAATTTTGCAGATCTACACGAACAAGGGCTGCATCATCCAAAAAACCTTGAACATTCAGCAAAGAATCAAGGTAATCATTTTTGCAAATTTTGAAGTTTTCTCAACGCTGAAGTTTCGGTGGTTTAGGCGAACAGGATGACTGTTCATTAACCACCAAAAATAGAGCTTTCAGTAGTTAATCCACTCAGGAGCCTTCTAGGTTAACCACCGAAAGCCTGTCACTGCCAGAATGACCGAATTTTTGCACAGATCAAAGTTTTTTGAGTTGGAATGGTTTGGAACCTCTTCGAATGGACATTTGTTGAATTGTCAAGTTAGATCCAATAGATATTTTTGATGGATAAGGGAAAGAAGAGGTGTTTCAAATATTTTTGGTACCTTTGACAAAGGCAGAAAATTAGGATGCTTACCCACCTCAACAAATTCGAATTTGTATCTCTTGAAAGAGTCATCACTCAGCCTTGGAAGGATATTCTGCACTGCACCATTACTCTACAAGAGATGAAGACCATGAAATCTGGGATTGACCTCATTTTTGGGGATCATTCCATATCTTTTGCAAACTGAATTTTGACTTTCTATCTTTAGCATATTTGATCCATGCTTTCAGGATCTCAAAACTGCATTGTAAAGCTATAAAGCTAAAGGTAGAATAGGAACTAAGGGTTCGAATTTGGAGACTTTTTCATATTATGTACTAAAACTTCTCATTTTCATATTAAGTAATACAAGCTTCTTTTGCCATAACTTGTTCAGATTTCATCTTCTTATCTATTCTGTACTTGCACCTAGATATTATATTCATGTTGTTTTGCTTGTTTATGCCCGATAACTGTCATCTTATCATTGCATTCATAAGTTAAACTTTGCAAGTATTCCTGTGATTATTGTAATTGGCCATTCATATATGCTTTATATGTGATTCTGCTGATATAATAGTTATTTCTCCATACATCCCTTTATTTGTAAACTCTCTGAACATTTTTGGTTGAAAGCCTTGTCCATCTAGATGTGTTCATGCATGTTTTGAGTGAGAAATGATTCAATCATCCGACTTGATCCAAACCCACACTTATTATTGAGAAAATAGTTACCAAAAGATTAAGTTACCAGGCATCTCTGACTTACAGCCTAGGAGAGTTTCCTAGAGTGATAACACCACCTATCTAGTATATTATTATATATATGTATACAAATAATAAGACATTGCAACCCATTTGTAGGCATGGGTATTACGTTGCGCTTATGGGCGTCAACACTCCTCTATTATTATGTACGCCTATTGCTGTTGTGTAGAGAGACCCCGTGCAGAGATTTTGGTGGTTGTAGTGACCTTCTGATCGAACCATATAGAGGACAAATCTCCCAGTCTTAGAAACCACCTGTTTTCACTACTTCGTAGAGATCAAAGAGACCACAACATTTGGGACTACCTCCGGTAGCATGTAGAGTTGATCTCCCAAAGTGATAATGATACTATGAGACCTAGATTCATAAAAAACATGACACTTCCACATATATGGTTGGCCTAACAAAACATCAAAAACTTCAATGGGGGAAACATCACACAATACCTTATCTTTGAAGGGTTTGATGTTATAGTGTATGCAACATTGTTGGCTGACGCAGATGTCCCGTCCCTGGCTGAGCCAACTGGTGAATGTATGGATGAAGATGCGATGTCGTTGTTAGGTTCAACCTCTTGACAACCTCTATGGAGATCAGGTTCTTCTAGCTATCACTATCAACAATGAAATGCAGTGGGGTCCCCTTCACCCACATCTGTGAGTGGAAGAGGCACTCCCCTTCTCTAGGCTCCTTCAGTTCCTCTGGCTAGACTTTTGTGGTAGCGATGGTGACATTGAGTTTTGCATCAATTATTTATCTTCTCGTTTTTGGTTTTGAATCAGATTATGAGTCAACATATGACCCTAAGGTTTTCATCTTAGCCAACAATGATTGTTTGGAGTGACATTCATCAATATTGTGCCAAGGGATTTTGTGGGACTTGCACCACTTTCCGGTGTCCTTGTTTAAGTTCCCTTTACCCTTATTTGTTGGTGGCTTGGGTTGGATATCATAGGGTTTTCCATCCTTGCTCATTCCTTTGGCATGGGATTTAGGGCCACCCTTATCATAATTTGGGTGTTACGATTTTGCAGACTAAACTCCCTCTTGTTTTGCTACTTAAATTTCTGCTTGATTTTGATAGCATATCGATAAGTGACTCCCAATGACGAGATGTCCAAAAACTCCATTTCCGTTTGGAGGTACCTATGTAGAGAACCATGGTATTTTAGGACCAAAAGTCACTCAGAGTCTTTGATACCTAGCTTGGTGCGCAAGGTATGGAAAATATTTGTTAACTCTGACACTGTTTGGCCCATCTCTTGGTGCAGTGTAGTCCATCTCGTGTATGGTCATCATAACTTCCAATAGGGTAATATTATTCCTTGAGGGCATCAACAAAATCCACCCAAGTGGGTCCTGGCCCAAAAATTACAGACTCATCCTCGACATGTTGATCACAGTAAGTCTCCCACCAATCTCTGACATGGGGAAGGGCCTTAAGGAGCGCGAAGGTGATGTTTTCACTATCGAAAAAATTGTGAATAGAGAAATAATCCTCTAGTAGATTTAACCATTTATCCAAAGCATATACGTGTATATGGACTTCAAATAAAGGAATATCAAATTTAACTTGTACCTTGAAGGGTGTCACACCTTTGAAGTGACCATTGGTCGAAGGTGCCTCCATTATTGTCGGTAGCCATCGAAGGATCTGGGAGAAATTATCCATCATCACGTTCCTTTGTCGCACGAGGGCTTCCTCGAGCAATAGTTTGAAAGGATCTCCTGTCCCATTGTCCCTCTTTTCTTCCGCCATGAGAGTTTGCTTGGGTGGGTGAGAGCGGTTGTCCTCAAGAGAAAAAATATGAAGACCCAACTCTCTATAGCCTGACCTCATCGGGGACATGCACTAAGAATGACCAGGAGGAGACTGCTCTGATACCATCGATCCAAATTATTTTGGGAACGATATGAAGTCACAAATATAACAAATATATAACAAATAAATACACAAAGATATGACAAGGAACACAATAATATAGTAAAGCTCAGATTCTATTAATGATTGTTTGAAATACAAAATATTGTAAAATGAAAAAGCACATAAGATAGCTAGAATGGTAGTAACTTATCTCTGAGAAGAGATGTGTCAGCTATGCTCATTCACAAGAAACTGATTATAATGAGGCTCCAAAGGCCTTTTTAACATAAAGAAAAAATGAGAAAATCCCTAACATCCAAAACCCTAACCTCAGGAGATGAAATGCCAAAAGTTTGTGGGACCCCATGGGGGTAGTTGATATGTTTGTTGGGGTTTGTGGGCATTTTGGAAGGCACATGGGTCCTTCTCCATGTAGTACAAGTAAGGTATTGTGGAAGGTAATCACCCTAATATTTGAGGCATTTAAGCGTGTTGTGTTTAAGCTGCTTTTGATTATAGAACGCTTGCTTGGACATTATGCTTTTGACCCCGTTTCACCTTGGTGAGTGTCATCGATTTCCTAGTAAGTGGCCAAATTTTGGGGAATGGATGAAATTGGGGGGTCCCTTGAGGGGTCATCGTACAATTCCCTACCATATTGATCACTCTCCGCTCATTTCAATGAACATTCCCATCACATTGCATTCTTCTAATCCCTTTGACTTTAGTGACCCAAGAAGAGAATGTACCTCATTTCATGGGAAGAAGGGGCTGAAGGCCTAGGGGGATGGTTGCTGGAAAAAGATAAGAGCCTGAAGTACAAACCTTCTAGATGCTCACCCAAACAAGTCTTGAGAATGATGAACTAATTCTCTCAAAATAATTGAAGGCTTTCAAAAGATCAAACACATAATAAATATCCCGCTTGAATGAAAGACTAACACAAGTGCATTATAATGCTTTAGATGGTTACCCCTATGGACTTTGTGGACATCTTATTTCAAGTGACACTTTGTTACTTCCCCCCAAGCTAATGGATTCATTATTGGGAGTGCACATGTGTTTGGATCATTAATAAATTAATAAATGACAATAAATGGGCTTGGAAAAAGGTTGCATTGAGGAAGAAGGTGCAACACACCCCCTACAAAGGCACCCATAAATGAGATAATACGAGCCCTTGTATGTCATGAAACTCATTGACCTATGAAGTTTATTCCCCTATCCACCTCATCATCCACTACATGACCTTGAAGGGGCATCCTTGGGAGCATCCACTACTTGAGGGTTTTGGTCTACCCAATATGACTTTTATGACACCCCTCCCATACCTAAACTTGGTCAATTGTATAGGGTCTTGGAGCATTTGTTTAATTTGAAGAGGTAGTTTTGATGAACATGTTTAGGTGCCTTGTTTATTAGATGCGGTTTTCACTTTCCATGATATTTTGACTTGAGATCCTTGGAGGGTGTGCCTATTTTTTTTGCAGGACCTTGTTTGGTGGACAATTTTGGAGGAACGAGCCTAGCTTGGGATTTCATGGGGCTTGAATCCCATAGGTTGGATGCCAAGGGCCCATATGCCAGATCATGGATGACTTTACCTATCCCCTATTACCCAAACACCTTGCCTAGGAGAAGAAAAACATCACTTTTGGAGGCTTGACGATAGGGCTAGGTTTTGGTGGTGATAGAGGTGTTGCTCATTGACACATGAAACGTTTTGAAGGAAGGAGGCTTTGAACCATGAGGAAGAGGCTTGGATGAATGAAATGTGGCCTTTGGAGGCCTAGCCATGCATCCCCAACTCCAACGACCTGCTCCAAGTGTCAAAATGTCTCCCTAAAGGGGTGACGTCATCTTATTTTAGGGTTTCTAATGTGAAAAAAGTGTAAATTAAATATTATTATTTGGTTTACAGGGTAAGATAAGGGTTTTTGACCCCTTATCTTATGTTTTACACTAATTAAGTGGACAAACTATGTTTTAGACATTTTGTATAAATAGAGATCATGTGAATCTCATTTCATAACATAACTCTCCGATTGTGAGAAGTATTTGGCTGAAATTTGTGGCCTCCTTGGGAAACCTCTTCTCTCTTGTGCTCTTGTCTTGGTTTGTTTATGTTATTGGTGAAAGAAGTAGTGTGCTACCTCTCTTGGATTTTTTCTTTGGAATTTGTGGTTGATTTATCTTGGTAAAAGGAGGTTTATCTTGTCATTTCTTGAACTAGGTAAGGATTTATCTTGTTGATGCTTCATTGCTTAGTTACAGGTTTGATTTTCTATATTTCTTGGGGAGTATAAGGATTTACAACCCCACCATTATCTATCATTTTTGCCTAGAATTTATTTTTGCACAGGGTTTTACTAGGAGAAGTAAAAGGGTTTACACCCTCCTAGTATCTCCTAGATTAACATTTGCTTGCCTTGGGGAGTAAGAGGGTTTACACCCCCAAGGAGATAGAATTGTTTAAATTTTTATTTACTTGACCCCATAACCCAATAGATAAAGGAACTAGTATAATTGCATTGGATAAATAAAATCTTGCATTGGTTAACCTGAATTTTTTATTTTGAGCTTGTCTAAGTTGGATTCAATTCTTTGCTCTATATGTTTGATTGAGCCACTATGGAATCATATTTTCCTAAGTAATTATTGATGCTGTTATAAATATTCAACTATATCCATTAGGGGTGCATAAACCCTAATACTTTTTCATTCGTAACTTTCTTTTCAACCGTGAAAAGTTGCTAAGAGTTTTCCAGATTAATCTACTTAGACTAGGGCAACTTTTTGGTTGATTCTTTCTAAGTTTAGATAGTTGGATTTACTGTTGTAACAACTTGTTTTCGACAGCCATAAGGCTGAAAAATATCTCCACAAACAACTTTTATTACAAACTTGTTTCATTGCTAAAGTCCTATGCTTACTTACTTGAGTATCACTAGCTTTATCTAGCTTATCTCTTGCATCATTTGTTGGAATTTTAGCAATTATTTAGCAACTTTAATACTTATTATATTGCTGATATAAATTGTTGTTTATTTCTCCAATTAGGGACAACAAGATTCACTTTCTTGTCCACCTAACATTACACATATATTCTCTACTTGTTCTTGTATCTCGGGTAGGTACAACATTCTTTGCAGTTGTTCTTATCTCTTGGAAACCATTGGTTACTACCTAGAATATTTCCCAAGCCCTTTCTGCATCTTCTGTATTGACCTATAGGGGGACCTTCCTTCATCTCTTCACTTTCCATCTCATCCCCCTAGGGTCACCGGGATCCCCCCCTTGAGGTGATTCTATCATCTCTAAAGTGACGGGAATACCTGCCTAGGGTGACAGTGGGTAGGTGTTCTCAAAGTTATCTCCATTTGGTGGTTGGATCAGGATTTTCCCAACCTGTTTATGGATAAATTCGTGAGTGCGGACACAGACCAATCTCCCCAGATCCACCTGGATCTGGAACAAACCGTGACAGAATACTACTCTTTCCCTAGATCTAGATATTGAATGAACTAAGAGAAATGGATGGTGGACATAC
>ML790038.1:669909-694330 GCA_009831015.1 Picea engelmannii | reverse complement strand
TATAGGAGAAGATTGATTAGTTACTTGGATAGGGAATGATCCCAAGATATCTGGAAAGTCAGTATTTTGCCAACCATTCAAACTCCAACTCACCCTTCTAGAAGATTCCTTCTAGAAGGATCGAGAACTTATTCATTTTCTTCTGTTAGAAACATGTCCGCATCCTAACCATTGACACAGTGCGGAAAGTCCGCAGCCAAGCTGAATGCAGAATGCGGGAATGAAGGATTTCCGCAGGTGAGTATATATGCAGCCTGCGGACTGTTTCCAAAAATGTGATTTTTGAGAAAATGACAAGTGTAACCTTCTTCAGGAAAAAGTTCTTAATGAAGATTTTGATCTTCTATTATCATGACATAATCATAATATCATCTTGATAACCAAAAATGTGGATAACACAACCTACAAGTTGTGCGATAACAAGACACATTGTGGGTAGAGACGGGGTAAGAGTGGACCCCAAAAATATACAAGCTATGCAAGATTGGTCGCAACCCACGACCTTAAAGCGCCTCTGAGGTTTCCTTGGTCTCACAAGATACTACATGAAGTTTGTACACCATTAAGAAGAATTCATTTCATTGGACACCTGCCGCAAAGCAAGACTTCATAGATTTAAAGTGAGCCATGTGCACCACTCTAGTCTTAGCAGCTCCTGAATTTAACAAAACTTTTTTGGTAGAATCAGATGCTTCCGACACTGGTATTGGTGCAGTGCTCACACAATATGTTCGACCTATGGCCTTTACTAGTCAGGAATTGAGTGGCCGTAATTTGGTCAGATCTACGTATGAAAAATAAATGATGGCCATTCTCCATGTGGTGCACACATGGCAACCATATATTTTGTGACATCGTCTTCAGATCAAAACAGATCACCATAGTTTGAAGTATTTTTTAGAGCAGTGATTATCCTGCCCAGAAAAAAATAAGTGGTGGACCAAAATGTTGGGTTATGATTATGAAATCATATATAAAAAGGGAAAAGAAAATATAGTGGAGGATGCCTTGTCATGACAACATGAGGAGGACAAGTACCTCTTTTCCTTATCCTTACCTGTTCTAGATTGGATTGAGGAAGTATGAAAAGAATGGCTAACACACCCGACTATGTCTAGGCCAATTCATAGACTTCATGAGGACCCTAATCCTCCCCTCGACTACACTTGGAAAGAGAATATTTTTAGGTATATGGATCGTTTGGTTTTGTCTTCGTCTTCAACCCTTAAGTTGTGGCTCTTAAATGAGTTGCATGCATCTGCTATTGTGGGCCACTTTGGATTTCAAAATACCTATGCTTGTGCCTGTCATTATTTTTTCCTGGGAAGGCATGAAGAAGGACATCCTTCTCTTTGTCATTAAATGTGAGGTTTTCCAACACAATAAAGGTGAAACCATCAAGCCTCTTGGAGCTCTGAAACCTATCCATTCCATCTTCTATGTGGATGGACATATCCATGGAATTTGTAGTAGGTCTCCCCAAATTTGGGAACAAGTCAGTCATCATGGTGGTGGTCGATTTCCTCTCCAACTATGCTCATTTTTGTGCATTACCCCACCCTTTCACACCGGCACTGGTAGCACAAGTTTTCCCATATCATATTTTCAAGTTGCATGGCATGCCCACCTCTATTTTGTCTTATCGTGACCCAACTTTCACCAACACATTTTGGTAAGAATTGTTTAAATTGCAGGGCACACAACTGAACATGAGCACCGCCTATCACCCCCAGTCCGACGACCAAATGGAAGTGGTCAACAAATGTCTGGAAACCTACTTGCGATGTTTTTCTTCTGATAAACAACATCAGTGGGTGCAATGGCTTACCCTAGCCGAACGGTGGTACAATACTTCATATCATACAACCACTAAAATGATCCCATCTGAAGTGGTGTATGGAAAACGCCCAATTATAGTCACTACATATATTCTAGTCATATCAAAGGTCCATTCTATTGATAAAATGTTGCAAAGTATACCAACCACCCTTGCGATTAGGTCTTTTGCAGACTCCAACCTTACAAACAAACATCTCTCGAAGCCTAGGGACATCACAAGTTGGCACCCAAGTTTTATGGCCCCTTTCAGATAATCAAGCACATTGGTTAAATGGCCTACAATTTGGCCCTTCCAGCTACTTCCAAAATCCATCCGATCTTCCATGTTTTTTGTTTAAAGAAAGCGGTGGGACAAAATTGTAGGGTCCAAACCATCCTTCATGAAGTAGATGAAGAAAGCTCCCTTTTCCTCCAACAAAAAGTCGTCCTCTATGCATGTGAACATTGGTTTCATGGTAGAACTATCAAGGAAGTGATGATAAAGTGGAAGGACACATCAGTAGAGGATGCAACTTAGGAACCATCAATCATACTCCAACAATTTCCTCATCTTCATCCTTGAGGACAAGGCTTCTTTTGAAGGGGGAGGGCATGTTAGGATGTGATCCTAACTTCTCTTCGTGGGTCATTAGTTAGTACATTTTTTTTTCTATGTAATAAAGACCGAAATTAGTTAATAAGGCCTATTAAATAAAGGAGAATAAGTCAATGTAATAAGACCTAATAGAAGCTTTTGCTTCTAGAAATATATTCCTCTAGAAGTTTCTTTAAAAGATAGAATTAGTATAAATAATAGTAGGAGGTGTTATCCCATAGCCTAGGGATAACTAAGGAGATCAAGTTTCAAGGCCCACAGGTCCTAAAAATGGAGCACCTAGAGCTAGACAACTTGGGAATGGCCCCAGAGGGCCCCTCTTTTCATCAGTGCAATCCACTTATCACCAACAACAGTATCCATCCCACCGGTCTAGTCTTGGAGTAACGGTGAGTCTTTCTCCATGAGGTAATGACTTCGGTTATCATGGTATGTATCACTCTTATTTTTGAAGCACTTGAATATGTTGTATTGAATCCTTCATCATTTCATGATGTTTTCTTGTAAATTATGCTCTTTTCCTCGTTCATACCTGGAGGGGTGACAGGGTGCCCTAGTAAGTTGATTTCCCTTTAGGATGGGTTGATATTGGGTGGATCTGTGAAAGGTCATCATATGTTCCCTCCATACTTACCATTTTACATCTTTATTCCTTTCATCTCCCCTATCCTTGTTTGCGCATTGGGATTGGCTACATTAGGAAGGGATATACCTTACCTTGTGCAAAGAAGGGGCTAAAGGCCCAGAGGGTAAAATTAGCTAGCAAGAGTTAAAAACCAATGTTAAAACCTTCGATATGCTTCACCCAGGGATCTGTGAGAAAGCAATGAAAATATTCTCAATAAGAAAATGGGACCCATAAGATAACATAAACACTCAAGGTACTAGTTGATGGATAGGAGGTCTCATCACGAGCTGACCTATTATGACCATGGGCATGCAACGGTATGAAACTACCACCTATCTAGTCATCAAGCCAAGGTAGTATCTGTTGGTGGAATAGTCAAGAGAAAGGGGGTCATCATGAGCCAACCTTCTCATTTTCGTGAAATGTTGCGGATAATGATGTTACCTCTGGTCATCAAGCCATGACAGTGGCCCTCAACTATTTCCTTGAAGCACAAGAGAAAAATATCAAAATAAATAAAGATAAGAGTAAAAGTGATCTGAAATAGGGGGTTGACTTGTTTTTCTATGAAATCACCCTCTACTCCATTAAAATAAGCTTCAGGACCTTTCTCAATTTCATAGTTGTGCAAGAGGATTTATGTGTCAAGTTTAGGATCCTTTTAGGTGTTTATGTGTGAGTTTTTTTAAAGGTTAAATATGTTGTTTAAAAAATACAACATCAAGCATAAATTGCAACAAATAATAACCAACAATCTCACAACAACAACAACATGATAAAGGAGTTCATCCCCAACTGGGCTACATCTCCTTGAGCCTACATAAATGGACTAGGCTCTCTGGGATTAGTTTGTCTAATTTATTTTACAAGTTGCTTCTCAACTCCAATGGATTTACTGACTATACCATTGGGTTCAAAATACATAAAAACCCCAAAAATGACTATTAGATCTCTGAAAATAGACCATGGCTCATCTGGGCATGACCTCTTCTACTGGTGGCCTTGAGCTTTCGTGAGATTCCATGTGGCAAAAACACCTGTATAAGTCCTCAAATGCCTCTGAAACCTATTCCAATGAGTTTAGAGCACATTAATTAGCCAAGAATTACTATTTAGTCACTGAAAATGGACTTTGGCTCCCCTGGACATGGCCTCCTTCACTGGTGGCCCTGGGCTCCTTGGAGGTCTCTGGAACTTCCCTATAGAAAAACCTTAAATAGAAGTTTCCAAATTCCTTTGAATCTTGTTCCCAGTGGCTTCAGAACATCCAAAAACCCCTAGCTGGGCTCTTTTTTCACCTGGTTTGTCCAAAAAACAAAGAAGATATACCTCCTGCAAATTTTCTCCTTCAAGCTTGTTGTCTCTGGTTCGCCAATTCCCACCTCTGTGTGAGTAACTTGGCTTCTGGGTGTTTCCCAAGCCTAAACCCAGCATGCGTGCCATTTTCCAAAAATTGTGCAAATTTTCACATGGTTAGGGGACTTAGCACCCAAACCGGCGGAGATGTTGGATGCATGGGTCATGTGACCACGTCCTCGCACAAAATATGGGCACCTGTTGCAACGGTCGGATATGTGAAAAGTGGTGGCTCATTGGGAGCAATCCGTTTGTAGTTTTAAATCCTGTCGAACTGTGAGGTTAGGGTCATATGAGCAGTGTATACAACTGGGGTTGGGGCTAAGCCCCAGCCCAGACCCTGCGTGTACTATACACATATGCGAATTTAAATTTATATAACAACATTACATGGTATGAATCATAGCGTGGGCGGGCTAGAAGCCCAGCCCTTGCCAAACACTTTCCACCGGTGTGGGGAGGTCTGGGGTTCGACCCCCATGGACTTCAACATACTTTTACACTATACCAGGGTGCCACGTGGCACCATACAACTTGCCAAGAAAGATGCCATGTGTCATAAATTCATTCACCCACGTGTCTGCCACTCATCTGCCAACTCAACATCTACCAAATCAGATTCCACGTGTGGGTCCTTACCCTACCACGTTAGTCTATATAGTTAGCAAAATTTTGCCTGTTTGGAAAAATGAACAAAACGTGATATCTCACTCATCCTATGTCCCTTTGAACCCGTTCGAGTTGCGTTGGGTTCATGAAGATGAGGCCTACACACCTATCTGTTTTGCAGCAATTCTGAGCACTTTGAGTTTTGGGCTAATTTTTTACCCTTGGTTCTTATTCTGATCACTCCTTCCCACTAAATGGCTTTTGGTCCCACAAAATCTGATGATTATCTGCCTAAGCTTCAATACTCTTCTGCTTCGAAGTTCTATCAACTGATTTCGCTTAAAAAGTCTTTTTGGCAATCAACTGGGTACCTTGACATGCCTTGCACTGCAACTAGCTATGTCCCTCAACCACTGTTCTCTGGCTTCTACTGACCCACTGTTCTCTTTGTGCTTGGAAAAATGTCATCCTTCCCACTGAGAATCAATTCCCTCTTGTGAACTCTTGGCGTCAACATAATCCGCTCTACAATGGGTGCAAAACGCTTTCTTGCGACATCTTGCCACAAACCAAGAAAACCATCAATCTTGAAAACAAACTTTATACAAGCATGAAAATGATGCCAACCAACTCTTTTTCTCTTCAAATCCATAATTGTCACATATTGTACATCATCAAAGTACGTGGCATTTTCCTACATCTTGGTGTACTCAATATCGACTTACAAGCCGACAAACACCATCGACTAAACATAAGTCGAAAAACATGATCGACACAACATAGTTTTCAAGACAACATCGACACAAGTCGAGACTCATTTGAAACACATCGACATTCCAAAATGACAAGTCGACATTCATGATACACAACCATGTTACATTCATGAGTCACTCATAATGAAACTATCACAAAGTTCATTGTTTACACATACAAAATCACATGCATGTGCATAGCTCTTCAACTCTCCTTCAAGTACAAACATAAGTACATAAACCCAAAAACATGTGGGTACATAAGAGCTTAAATGAAAATATATATGGTTGCAAAAAGTGAGTATCATACCCATGTTTTACACCCTCCTGGCGAAGTTGTGCAACAACAAGAATGCCTTCAATAGAATCGTATTCACATGAAAACTTGCATCATACAAGTTATGATAAGCTACTGCAACTTGTCATACTTTCAACACAAATGCATACATAAGGCTGAAATGTGCATCTACAAACAAAGAAATGCAAGCCTCGTTTAAGAAATCTAACCATTTCTTACCAAGCCAATTCAATGGTGACTTTTCCTGTTGAAAATCCTCTTCTTGTGAATCATCTTGACTCACATCGATGATGGAATCTCCTCTTCAATTATTTCCAGTCTCTTTATCCATATGCTTCATGTGTTGTGAATGAGTGGTTGGATGCAATGTTCAACATTGGTTAATGAGATGACCCCTCTTCTGGTAGTGAGTGCAAATCTTTTGCATCTTCTTTTCAAGTTGTGTTTGCTTGGAAAGTTTCCTGAATGTGGCCAATCTTTTCCAACATCTTGAAACATGATGGTTATATAAACCACAATATGTACATAGAATTTTTCTCCCATTTTACATGAAAATTTACCATGCTCAACATAATCAAAAGCAATTGAATTACATGCAGAAGTATACCTTGAACATTCCCCTTTATCGCCTTCTTTAGGAGGTGAATTTAAAGAGTCACTATCTCTCTTTTGAATACCAACAACAATGTTCTTGTCTTCATGGCTATCACAACTCTCTTGTTTCACACATTTGCATTACTCTTGAACACACACTTTACATGCTTGAGGGATTGAACTTGCAACAAAAGTTGTTCTTGGAACTGTTTCCCTTGCCTCCTCAACTTTGGAATATGCTCCATCTTTCTGTTCATATCCAAGACCCCAATGCTTGGGCCTCTCCTCAACAATGATAGGCTCAACAATGCCTTGTGCATGTTTTCCTAACTCTCTACCTTCATAGCCCATTTTTAACAATAACTTGGACCCTATTCCTATAGTATGCTTTTCAAAAACACCAAAGCATTCATCTTGAGAGGAATTTGAAGAAAAACCAGCATTACATACCTCATATTCAATGTGCATGCATGTACTTGGTAAGGGTTTCCTTTGTCTCATGGATCTGAGTCTCCATCTCATGCAAATTTTCAAGAAGTTGGTGCTTCTACTCCTTCATGGCCATCAACTGCTCTTGAAGGACAATTCTCTCCTTCCTATCTTCCCACATCTCTTGCACTATATTTCTCATGGTTACAAGCTCCTTCAACATCTCTTTTTCAAAGAACTTGGCTAATGAATATGTATAATAACTCTCATTGTTTGAAGCTTCCTCCATCCTTGCAAGGCATAAAAATTCAACACAAAACTTACACAATAATACCAACAACTAAATCTCTAGCTATCAATGGCAATCACATGAGAAAAACTATGCTCTAATACCACCTGATCTGAAATAGGGGGTTGACTTGTTTTTCTATGCAAGCACCCTCTACTCCATTAAAATAAACTTCAAAACCTTGCTCAATGTCATAGTTGTGCAAGAGGATTTATGTGTCAAGTTTAGGCTCCTTTTAGGTGTTTATGTGTGAGGTTTTTTAAAGGTTAAATATGTTGTTTAAAAAATACAACATCAAGCATAAATTGCAGCAAATAATAACCAAAAATCTCACAACAACAACAACATGATAAAGGAGTTCACCCCCAATTGGGCTACATATCCTTGAGCCTACATCAATGGACTAGTCTCTCTGGGATTGGTTTGTCTAATTTCTTTTACAAGATTCTTCTCAACTCCAATGGATTTACTGACTGTACCATTGGGTTCAGAATACATAAAAACCCCAAAAATGACTGTTAGATCTCTGAAAACAGACCATAATTCATTTGGGCATGACCTCTTCTACTGGTGGCCTTGATATTCCCTGACCTTATTTGTGGCCAAAACACCTATAAAAGTCCTCAAATTCATCTGCAACATGTTCCAATGAGTTCATATAATATCAATTAGTCAAGAATGACTATTTAGTGACTGAAAATGGACTTTGGCTCCCCTGGACATGGCCTCCTTCACTGGTGGCCCTGGGATCCTTGGAGCTCTCTGGAAATTCCCTATAGAAAAAAATGCAATAGAAGTTTCCAAATTCCTCTGAAACCTGTACCAATGGCTTCAGAACATCTAGAAACTCCTAGTTGGGCTCTTTTTGCACCTAGTTTGGCCAAAAAACGAAGAAGATAGACCTCTTGCAACTTTTCTCCTTCAAGCTTGTTGTCTCTAGTTCGCCAATTCGCACCTCTATGTGAGTAACCTAGCTTTTGGGAGTTTCTCATGCCTAAACCCAGCACGTGCACCATTTTACACAAATTTCACAATTTTTTGCACGGTTAGTGGACTCAACACCCAAACCGAGGGAGGTGTTGGATGCGTGGGTCATGTGACCACGTCCCTGCGCAAAAGTTGTGCACCCGTTGCAACGAAAAAATATGTGACAAGTGGTGGCACATTGGGAGCGATCCATTTGTAGTTTTAAATCCCTCCGAACTGTGAGGTTAGGCTCATATGGGTGGCATATACAACCGAGGCTGGGGCTAAGACCCAGCCTGGACCTCGCGCGTACTATACACATATGCGAATTTAAATTTATATAACAACATTACATGGTATGACTCATAGCACGGGCGAGATGGAAACCCATCTCTTTCCACCAGTGCAGGGAGGTCTGGGGTTCAACCCCCATGGACTCCAACATACTTTTACACTATACCAGGGTGCCACGTGGCAACCCATGCTTGTGCTACATGGTACCATACAACTTGCCAAGAAAAATGCCATGTGTCATAAATTCATCCACCCATGTGTCTGCCACTTATTTTCCAACTCAACACTACCAACTCAACATCTGCCAACTTATCTTCCACGTGTGTTTCCATACCCTGCCATGTCAGCATGTACAGATTGTATAGTCAACAAAATTTTGCCTATTTGGCAAAATGAATAGAACGTGATATCTCACTCATCCGATGTTTGTTTTAACCCGTTCAAGTTGCGTTGGGTTTTTGAGGACGAGACCTACGCACCTATCCATTTTGAAGCGATTCCAAGCACTTTGATTTTTGGGCTAATTTTTGACCCCTGGTCCAGATTCTGATAAAAAAGGCAATGAATGGGATATGAAACAATTGAATTTATGAAAAGGTGCAAGTCTTACCCACAAGTAAGACTTTACATTTCCCTGTTATTACATGCACCCCATGCCCAAATATTTACCCCATGCCACCTCATACACTTACAGGACTTGGACTAGATCCCACCTGGGAAACATCCCAAACTTAAGATAGGTTATCCCTATATGACACCTTGAGACCTTCTCCAAACCTAACTTGTCAAATTGCATAACATATTTGAGAATTTTTCTGGGTTAAGGGGGGTTTGATGCACATGTTTGAGTAATTTAATTATTGGATGTGATTTACATGCTTTGATCCCTATGAATTATGAACCGTTGGAGGGAATACTTGTTGTTGCTGCAGGACCTTTTCTGGTGGACAGGTACACATGAGGGGATGATTAGCTCAGACCTTCATGGGGGGGATTAAATCCCACAGATGGAAGTTGAAACCCCAGCCAGGGGTAAGAAGAGATTGAAGACTTGCACTGAGAGAAAGAAAGATGTTGCCTTTGGAGGCACCCTGGCATACCTAGACCCAGGGGACCTTTCTATTCCCACATGGATGTTAGCCCTTGAGGGCCCTAAACGTCATCATGATAGCCCTAAATGTTATCCAAAGATAAGGTTTCATCTTTGGAGGCATTTGTGAGCCTGGTGGCACGCCTGGGCATCATTTTATGCCTTTGGAGGTGAAGCATTCCACTTTCCCTACTCAACGTTCCACTTGTGGGGCTCAATGTCACCATAAGGGGCATGACATCACCCCTAGAGTCATTATTATATGCAAATTAATTTTATTTTGTCCAGATTCAATTTGTGTAAAAAACTGGCCAAGTCAACCTAGTAATTATGAACTGAAATTCATTTTAGGTTAAATTTTGTATAAATAAGCAGAAAGTGACATTCATTTTCATAATGGCTTGGCCTTGGAGACAAGAGGTCTGAAATTTGTGCCCCATTAGGGTTATTGGATGAAATTGTGAGGCGCCACTCTTGTTTAAGGCTGAATTTTTCAAGTTGGATCAATTTTGGAAGTTATATGGTGATCTTGCATGGTATTATCATGATTATTCTTGGTGCGAGTAAATGAAATCTGCATTTTGTCATCTATTGAATGGTTTATTGTATGGTTTTATTTGCTTATACAAGATTATGAAATTGCATGGTGTATTTAATGCTTGAAGCAATAAACTTAAGTTTGTATTTTCTTACTTTTTATTTGCCAAGATTTTTATTAATTTATCTGGTAACTTCTAAAACCCTAGAGCCCTAAATTGCTAGCAATCTAAGGGTTTGGACTTAGTTATTGTTCCATAAGTTTTTTACTCCATAAGAATCCTAAGGAGAGCATGGCACTAGGGCCTAGAATTTCCTATACCCAGTTGACCCTCTAGTTGAAGTACCATGAAGATATGCACCTTATGGTGCTACAAGTTTGAAGACTTCCTAGTTTTACAAGGCAATTTTGGTCTCAACACGTATTTTTGTAATTGGAATTTCCGCTCCCCTACATGGGATAATAACGTAATGGGTCTGCATGGATCATAGTTTAGGTTAGTTGCCTAGGGATTTATCATTAGAGGAGTCCTTTCATCGAGTGTTTTTTTTCCTCAGGTTATTAATTTGGCCTAACCAACCTTATTAATTTCCCTTGAGTATTTCACTCCCATAATAATCCTCCAAAGTGGTGAAAGGAGTTCTAATGTTCGAGCCCTATGGTGATTTGCGTCTAAGAATATTGTAAATGACCATGCCATACATCTCCTAGATTCTTGCAGAATTTTGTCGTGTTGGCATAGGGGTAGACCTAGGGTTCAACTCTTATAGCGCACCAACAAGCCCTAACTACTGACCCTTTTGGAAACACCTGCAAAGTAGATGCAGTCTCACCTGAAGTAGCAATAGGGGGTTGTAGGAAACATGTGTCTACAACCAGAGGAAATGCAGAGTGGATCCAATGTAACAACAACACAACATCTAAATATCATTTACTAACTTAACCCTACTTCGCACAATATATCTCAGATATAGTATAATAATGCAGTAACAGAATGACAGAAGTAAAGAACACAACATCAATCACACATAACACAAGATATACGTGGTTCACCCTCTCCCTAAGGCTATGTTAGCACTTGTTAAATTTCCTAGAGGTTGAAAAAGAAGAAACTTACAAAGGTAACTTTATCCAACAGCTTTTAAAGCTGGGATCTAGCCCTTCCAGCTTCAGAGAGGGATCTCTCTATATGATTTAGCTTTGTATTTAATTTAGATATTAGGCTAGGTAAAGGAACGGGTTTGTTTTGTTGTAAAATGGTTTATAAATTGGTTGAGATAGGCTACACATCCATTGGGCTATGGGGTCTGTATTTAAACAACTATGAGATAAAACCAGAAACGCAAAAGAAGAATTTCACAGGGCGAGATAATGTACTCAACTGGATCTTTAAAACTTTAAATGATGGACAGAAGAAAAGATAAGAGAAATAACTTCAACTAACAAGCAGTTAAGAATTTCTTAATCGAATATATTTAGAAGATAAACATTTAAATCTTTAGAATCGGAAACAGGGTATCAAAGATAAATCCTGCAACATTACGTTACTCTTCAAGATTAGTTCCAGAAAACAAAATGATTACAGAGAAAGAAAAACATTCAAATCAGAAATTAACATCACCAGTGAACACATGCAAGAATCCTGTAAAAGTGCCTCCTCTTTATTAATGGACGATCTTCTTCAAAAATATTACAGTTTGATAGCGATAAGGTGTGAGAATCAACAACCCCCAATACTTTGAGAGTTGAAGTATTTATAATTCAAATTACAAACGTTCCTGTCATAACTGATCAGGACGTGCTCATTCTATTTTTAGTCTAACTACTTTAACTAATCAAAAACTGTTTGATGACTCGTACAACTGCATGCGGTATTTCTGGGGTAGGCCGTTGGCGAGGTGCCTTCGCAACCTCTTCTGACTAGACAGGTGACTGGATAGTGACAGCTCATCTGCTAATCTAGTAGATCACAAAGTTCTTCCCATCTGAGATGACTTGGCACTGTGAGTTTAAGTAATCTTCGATACACTTCATCCATGTCTGTATACTTAGCAAATATAGGCTTAATGATGAATATGTGTTTAATCTCGTGTTGGATACTAATATCCAACTGCAGGGCATCCATGAATGCTTTGCCTGTGATGCTCCCTTGTATCCCTGCAAACTTGGAACTGTCCTTAGACACTTCAGTCAACCTCTTCTTGTAATCAGGGAGTGTCATTAGTTTGTCATTAATGACCTTCAGACCAGATAGGCCTTTCCTTTGGAGAACATCTATCTTATTGAAAAACTTCTGTACTCCTTGATCCATGATTTGAATCTTTTCCTCAAGTTGAAGCATTAGACTTCTCTTGGTTAAAACCCTTTTTACCTCAAGTATAGTCTCTGTTCTGTCCTCGATTTTTAAATCTTCAAGTTCCTCTCTGGTCTTGGAATTCAGGAACCTGATGATCTCATTGGCTTGTGCTGGCATGTCTCCCAGCTCCACTCTGATTTTCTCAACGGCCTGTTTGCTCCTCTGGACCAACTCATCTTGTTCGAACATGATTTGAATCATTGGCTAGATTTCATTGATGGACCTGGTAATGTCTGTCCATACAATCTCTTTGACCTCAGCCAAAGTCTTCCCTGATATTGTTTGCTTTTGAAGCTGTTGTAGCTCTTTCCTGAGATGCTCCGTTACCTGCTTTTCTTTGGATAGGCTTGTCTGAAAAGAAGTTTTGAGCTCTTGGAGGTTCTCCACTTCTTTCTTAAGCCTGTTGATCTCTGTCTCTTGCAGGTTCATTTTCTCCATGGACTTGGCAAGGTCTGTTGTTCCTTTTGGTAGTGACATTGGTGTTGCAGAGGGGATTGCTGTCACTGTTGCTGTGCTTGCTCCTGAGAGAGGAATAACACTCAATGGAATGACTTCCATTGCTTTCATCTGTTCTTTCTCTTTCAATAATTTTTCCAGCTCATCTTCCATTTCCTTGAGCTGAGCATTCTGCTCCATGAGCAACTTTAGCATCTCATCCTTCTCACCTTCTTTCGTTGCTATCTCCTTCGTCTGAGAGTCCTCTGTGGGTGGGAGCTTCAACTGTTTTCTTAAGGACACGATGTCAGCATTTTTCTTTTTTATCATTTATTCTGCCGCTTTCACATTTGAAGGGTCATAGTCGATCTTTAAAACTAGCTCTTCCAAGGTATTAATTTTGTTGTCTTTAGCAAAAGATGATAACTTTTCTAGCTTAAGCTGCGTTTGAGCGTTGTTCAATGACACCTGGAATTTTGCTGCAGAACATGAGGCATGTGCCAATGTGTGAAAAACCATCTCTCTTGTTTGTTTATGCAGATCCATCTGATCTGCTGGATGCACGTCCTTCGCTTGGAATTCGAACGTGGCCCTTTTCTAATATGAGATCGCCTTGGGATCCGATACCTGTGCTTGGAGGTAGGCCATGTGCATCCTACCCTTTTCTGTATCAAATGATGAAAGAAGCCTATGCTGAGCTGTGGACGACTGCTTTCGAAACTGGGCATAAGTACTGCTACTGAGAGTCTGGTTCTTCTTCTTAATCAAATCGTACTCTTCAAAAATGCCCAACTTGGGCCCGGTCTTGCTTTGCTGAGTGTCCAGGGGAGAATCTGTGGATTTATTCGGTATTGCTGTTGTGATTTCCTTATGATGGCTCGAACTGAAAGGCAGAATGACCGGCTTGACCCCTGTGGTAGCTACTGTGGTAGGTGGGACTTCTTGTTCTACTGTTGCGCCAGGCGTTGACACTGTCTTTGGCCTTTTGGTGTGCATCTGGAACTCCTCTGATGACACCTCTGTTACAGGAGACGATGACTCCTGTCGGGGCCTCTTCTCCTTGGGGACCTGAGGTGTGGTAGTGGGTGGCATGCTCGTCGAGGGAACCTGCTGTTCTACTTCAACTTGCTGTTCCACGTCCATCAAAGTGTCAGGCACCCATACTGTCTGATTTGAAAATTTCTCGATCTCTGGCTTGGGCTCATGAGCATACGGAACATTTTTATTTTTCACCCTCATTTCCGAAATAATCCCGCACGGATCATAGTGCCAGGTGAAACTCGTAAAGAATTTCATCTCCTTCAACATTCTATCTGCTTCTTCTCCTGCGTTTCGACTATTGCAGATGAAAGAACCAATCTGCCCCTTGATTCTCAATTGCTGCTTCTTCTTCAGGGAAACAAAATGAATGTCATCTGAACTCATTATCTGCCTAATATATTCTAATGCAAAAATTCTTACCGATACATATTTTGGCAGCTTGTAGGGTACCAATTCGCATCCGTAAACTCTGATCTCAGTGTGATTCTGATACAGGAACCAGTCTCCTGTCTTTACATTGTCCGAGAGATGTATAATTCTATGGACCTCTTCATTTATTCGTGGCTCAGGCCTGCCGCTCAACATGCTTACCACCGGGTGATAAAACAGATCAATGAAAACCTTGAAGCTGTACTCTGTGGAGTTGTGCTTCAGAAGAGAATTCCATGCTGTGACGGGCTGGGGCCTTCCGTCTGCATCCATCTTCTGCATGGAGAAACTGAATCGGTCGGCTTGAAAATAAACAAACATGTACGCCAGTATGGAAGAATATCTGAACATGCCCTCTGTGCCGAAATTCACGAATTGTTCGTGAATATTATCGGCCAAGAAGGTGCTGTAGTCGAACTGCGTTGTGGGATTTTCATCGTTTGAGAAAATGGACAGAAAACCCAGGATGGGCTCATCTACCCATTGGTCATAATAGTAACCAAGCAAGGCACAAAGGGAAGAAATGATTTGGTTTCCTTTGGTGGAGAACATGGATGAAGGGTAAGGGGGATTGGTGGAAGGGATAGGTGCAGAAGTGGGAAGGAAAAAATCGAATATCTGAGCTCTCTACGGAAAGGTCATTTTCTGATATAGCTCAGTGAGGATTTCTAAATTGAAAGGGGACGCAGATTCAGCACGGGGAATTTGCATCATCTGGTCAATATCTTCGGGAGTGATGAAAAAGAGGACGTCTCCAGATGAAGAGACGATGGCCCTCTGGTCGGGGATATAGTGAGCTTGGCATTTTAACGTGAATTCAGGGAAGTGATGTATCTGGGGGAAAAGATACAGCGGCAAATTGGACTCCCAGAGTCCAACTTCGTCACTCTGGTCCAAGAACACCTCTCGTAACCATGACTGGAGGTCCGAAAAATCAAAGTCCCAAATAGTATTTGCGATCAATCGATCTTTATCGACCAAGGGGATTTTTTCCAGGTCAACCGGAGGAGGAAGGAAAGGATTCTCTTCTCCTTCCGCTTGTCTTGGATTTGACACCATTTCAGCAACAATACCTGCAATAAACAATATGTTAGTGGGGTCGACTGGCTGTGGATGAAGGTGGCAGAAAAGTGATGGAGGTGTAAGAGTAAAAATTCCTGGTGCGATGGACAAATAGTGAATGACGAGGGAGAACGATAATTTTATTTAAAACTGGGTCGGTTGGACGCGGGAAAACGATCAGCATGACAACGGGTATGTTATCCGGTTATTAATGGACAACGGGCCACTTGGGGGTGACATGGCAGGTGACGGTGGCCAAAGCATACGGATGGGTGACGTGGAGGCTGGTGATTGGAAGTAAAAGTTGCCAAAAGGGGTTGTTCATGAGTGAGGGACTCAGGTACTGACAACAGGGACTGACAACAATTATGGGATGTGACACGACCCCGGGAGCAAGTGGAACAAGTGGGCTTAGTGGAGGGTGACGTCCATGAGTGACGGGCTGTCAGATAGCATGTGGGTGATAGGACTTTTGGACCAATAGGATAATGCCATATGTAACAAGGGGCCCGTCGAAAGGAATATTCATTTCGGACCCCCCCCTTTGGTTAAAAGTAGAACACTAGGGGGGGTCTGAAATTCATTGTGAGCCATAGATCTGCGCGCTTATTTCCTGGCCGCAGATCTTAGCGCGCTCCTTAATACTCATTCCAGAACCCCCCCCTCCCTTCATTAAAGGCAGAACGGAGGGGGGGTCCGGAATCCATTTTAGGCCGTGGATCTAACCGCTCCTCCCTGATTCGTCCAGATGAGCGCCCATGTTATTACCAATTCCGGACCCCCCCGGTTAAAGGCAGAATGGTCGGGGGGGGGGTCCGGAATGCACTGTGAGCCATAGATCTCAGTGTCGTGATCGAGACCACTGATAAGTGCAAGAAACATAGGTTGGGAGCGAAGAAATATGTATTTGGGAAAAACTTAGGATATAAAACATTTTTTGGGTTTTTCCAATTTTTCATATCTACACCACCAAGGGGACTTCATCTAAACTATTCTAAGGCAATGGAGACATGGTGTAGTATTTTCATCAACCTGGTTTCATGGGTGGTGAAGCAAATCGAGCAACTAACCTACATGCTAACCTATCCTCCTAGGACTATTAACCCAGATTAAACTGTTGGGTTAAGAAATTACTCTACCTAAGGGCTACCTGACCAGGATTAGACAGTCTGATCAGATTTATTCACTAACCTAGCAACATTAAATTTAAAAGAACTTGGCCATGCTTGAACGGTATGGCCAAGTTACTATTATTGCATGGGGATTTTCTTTTCAATTCTTTTATGCCCTCTTCTCTTTTTCTTTCTTTTTTCTTTTTCTTTTTCTTTTATCTTCTTTTTCTTTTTATTTTACAAATTATTTGAAGAATGAAACATCATTTGTCAACAAAATCGCTAGATACAGATAATATTCAAGTCATCAATTGATTCCCATAATTTATGGGGTGATAACAGCGGCTCCACCTGGGGATGGTACTTTCCCTTTTTAGTGCCAAGAATCCTGGTTCCTGTCATTCTGAACAAATCTGTCTAGTAGCCTTTATTGGTTTTATTCTCCAAAATGGAAAAACAGTGATCAACAGCTTAGGGCCTTCTCTTCAGGCTTCAACCAACTGACTAATGTTCCACGCTCAGAAAAATGCAAGTAATAAGTGAAAATTAGAATGGTATATACAGTGGAGAATGGAAAACTCAAGTCTTCTACTGAGGAGGTACATAATGTTTCAGCATCCTGCCATTCACTGGTGCTCCTGGCAGATCTGACCCATCAGCATTATTTAACAAAAAGGCATTGTTTCCTCTGAAAGCTTGGATCATATATGGCCCTGTCCAGAGATGGTCAAATTTCCCATGCTTTCCCTTGTCCTCGTTCCTGGCATCCCACCTCAACACCAGATCCCCCAGCTCGAAATCATCCTCCTTGGTTCGTTTGTCAAAGATTTTCTTGATGTTTTCTTGGACGACCTGTGTTTTGTTGAACACTTCTTCTCTAGTCTGTTGCAAATGGATCATCTGGTTGATTCTTCTCTGTGAATCATTTGGCTCAGCTTGCAATTCTTGAAGTAATTTCATAACAGGGACCCCTAAAGAAGTAGGGAAAAATGCCTCTGTACCATAGACCAACTGGTAAGGTGACATACCAATCGACCTTTTGGTGGTCAGTCTATCTGCCCATAAAGCAAATACCAACTTATCGTGCCATGATTTTTTGTTTTCCTGCAATGTTTTCTTGATGATATTTACCAAATTTTTGTTTGAAGACTCCACCAACCCATTCCCCTGAGGGTAGTAGGCTATGGAATGCCCCAAACCAATGTGGTATCGATTGCAGAAATCTATGAGTTTCTTCGATCGAAAGGCAGCTACATTGTCAATGATAATCTTTCTAGGACAACCAAAACGAGATAAAATATTGTTTTCAAGGAATTTTATAATTACCGAGTCAGTGGCTTGCCTGCTCGGTATGGCCTCAATCCACTTGGTGAAATAATCGGTGGCAGTAAGAATCCACCGGTGTTGGCCTGAAGAAGGTGGGTGTATCTCTCCAATGAAATCGAGTCCCCATTGTTGGAAAGGGGCCTCAATTGAGATTGGTTTCAGAGGTAGAGGAAGGAGTTTCCTTTTGCCTTCAAACAGTTGACACTGGTGGCATGCTGTTACTTTCTGATGTACATCTGTAAACAGGGTGGGCCAGTAAAATCCGGCTCTGAGTATTTTGTTGGCTGTAGCCTTCCATTTCAAATGTACGCCACATTCTCCTGCTTGAAACTCTTGCAACACTTTATCAGCTTCATCTTTCAGTAAACAATTTAAAAGAATACCTGCAGGGTCTTTCCAATAAAAATTCCCTTCTAGAATACAAAATTTCAAGGCTTTCAACTTTAAAAATCTAGCTTTAGTCTTAGTTAAACCAGGGGGAGCTTGTAGATTTTGTAAGACAAATATAAGGTCTGCATACCATGGAGAGTTTAGAAATACCTCTCTAACGTTTCGAGTCGCCATCTCGCCCTGTTCATCTGCCACATCTAGAAAATTAATGTCAAGAGCCTGGAAGTTAGATTCAGCCATTAATTTAGCAAGGCCTTGGCCTTTGATTAATTTTGTGGGCTTAATCTCTATATCGTATTCAAAAATGACTGCAATCCATTTTCCCCTTCTTCCATCAGGGTTGTCCTGTGTCAAAATATCCTTAACTATCGCGTTTGGAACATAAGCTATGGTGTGTGAATGGAGAATGTAGACCCTGAAGTCCTTTATGGATTTTACCAAAGCAAAAGCTTGCTTCTCCATGATATTGTATTTCAGGGCAACATCTCTTAATGCTTTGCTGAAGAAAGCTATAGGCTATTCATACCCTTCGTTGTTCTTCTGTAGTAATACCGCTGCTATAGTATGTTCAGAGGCGAAGGAAAAAAGATAAAAATCTTTAGTGAAATCAGGACTGATTAGAACTGGGGCCTCTGTGAATGCTCGTTTGACTAGTTCGAAGGATTGTCTGGACTCAGAGTCCCATTTAATTTTTACATCTTTTTTAAGCATGTTTGTTATGTTTCTGAGGAGTTCGGCCAGATTGGGAATGAATCTTCGTAGGAAGTTAATTTGTCCGATAAAAGACTGTAGTTCCTTGAGGTTTCTTGGGTGTTCTACCTTTAGTATGGCCTCTATCCTGCTGGGGTCAATTCTGATTCCATCTTTAGAGATGATATGTCCCAACAGCTTGCCCTCTTCTAACCCGAAAAGACACTTCTTGGGATTTAAAGAAATCCCGAACCTCCTACATTTCTCAAAAACTTGTCTAAGATGCTGCAGGTGTTCATCATCCATTTTGGAAAACATAGTCACATCGTCTAGATAAACAACAATAAACTTACCTGCTTCCTCCACGAAGGCGATATCCATTGCCCTCTGAAACATGGCTCCAGTGTTCATCAGACCGAAAGGCATCTTCACATACATGAAAGTGCCCCATGGTGTGGTAAAAGCAGTTTTATATTGATCGTCCAGGTGGACTAGGACCTGGTTGTAACCTAAGAAACAATCTAACAGAGATATCCTACTGGACCCGACCACTCTTTGCAGGAGGTGGTCCATTTTCGGTAATGGGTAATTATCTTTCAGGGATACTTTGTTCAGATTCTGGAAATCAATACAGAGCCTGATTTCCTCGGTTTTCTTCCATGTAGGGACTAAATTAGAGACCCACTTAGAGAAACGTAGCGGTACTATGATCTTGGCATCATACATTTTCTTGATTTCTTTTTCTATCAGAGGGAGAAATTTGGGATTTATCCTCCTAAGTTTCTGCCTAAATGGTTTCTGGTCTTCCTTTATGGGAATCCTGTGTTGTATGATACTGGTATCATAGGATTTCAAATCTTCATAACCCCAGGCAAAAACATCAGAATATTCTTTGAATAGCTCAATGTATTTGAGCTTTCGTTCTGGGGATAAAGATTTGGACAATTTGACCTTCCTAGGCTTCTCTTCAGTCCCTATGTTACAATCCTCTACCTCTTGTCCATGAGCTTTTATTTTTGGCTTCTTAGCTACATCGTTATTGTCAAACAGGTCTTCTAAAGGAACAAGACCTCTAGGTAAAACATTGCTTTTCAACTGTAAAACATCAGTGTCCATCTCATCATCCTCTAACTCCCCAGAATCAACTGTATCTACTCCTGAATCTACAATATTTACACTATCTATTTCAAAATCAGAATTATTTACATTCTCGTCTTCATTTTCTACATCTATATTAGTACATTCAAAATCGTTCTTGCATTGCAGAAAACCCTCTATCTGATCATCATTTCCAAACGCTTGCCAGTACCTGATATTATCGGGAACCGTCGGTCTGCATTTCACCTCAACAGTGTATGGGCAAGTTTGGCGGAAAATAATCTTACAGGAAGCTGCCGACGTAGCCAATCTGTCAGCCAGAATATTCTGCCCCCTCGGCATTATCTGCAAGTCAACCTCATTAAAACACTTCAAAGCGTCAAGAAAAACATTCCTGTAGACTCTAAGGCGCGGGTGCTTCGCAGCATACTCCCCTTTAATCTGTTTGATTATTAATTCAAAGTCACCCCTTACCATTATCTTCTTAGCACCTACCTTTTTCAACAGCTTCAGACCGAGCATTAAAGCTTCATATTCAGCAACATTGTTAGTGCACTGGAAATTTAATTTATAGGAATGATTTTCTGAATACCTTTTTTGATGATTATGCATCCAGATTCCAGCTCCTGCTCCTTCTTTACTCATAGCTCCATCAAAATCCATACTCCAAAAATCAGCGGGGAAATCTTCAGTGATTACATTTTTCATCTTTTCTGCCTCACCGCTTTCTGGACCTTCATCTTGGCCAGATACATCTTCCATCAGCTGAATATCTGACTCTCCAGTATCACCATCATTGTACAAGATGAACGAATCTAAATCGGAATGAGCAAAGTAAAGGGGATAATTGTGAGGTTTCTCTTGGCTACTGACCATGTACTTCATCAGCGTTTCTCTATATAACCTCCTCTGCTGCCCAAACACTGGGATAGTGGCGTAAGACATATCCAGCTGCAGGGTTCCTTTCAACTTAGCTCCCCAAGACCTGGAGAGAAACATTCCATACTTAGGTGGGATGTCTGCAACCACTACGTCCATTACCATGATTTTTGAAGGGATCTGAACCAGGGTGATGCATAGGTCTTTGATTAAACCAATACATTTGACTTTGCTGGAGTCAAATGAATGTAAATCCTTGCATGGTCTGGTGACCTCCAGTCCCATTTTTTCCATTACTGCTTTAGGAATCAGGTTATGTGAGGCACCTGAGTCCAGCATAGCGTTATGTAATATTAAGTCATGTATGTTTAAACTGATGTAAAAGGGAGCTACATCACCAGTATCGTCTCGACCGTCTACTTCAGGTCCGAAGAGAAGTTCGGGATGATCGTCAATAAGGTTCACAGTGTCTGAATGAGTCACTGATCCAATAGTCAAGGCCTTGGTGCCTATGTCAGGTTCAATGGCCAGTGCTTTTATTACCTGTGAACGATACCCGTCTCGGTTCATCAACTCTGTAAGTGGGATGGGAATTTTAATTTTTGCCAATTCACCTTCAAGGCTAAAGGGTGTAAGAGCTTTGCCTTGGCTCATCGGTTCTGATTTGTCTGCCAGGTTTTTCAGCTCAGAAGTACTTGGCGGGTTATCATGGGAAGCATCAGATTGTGATGATCTTTTTAGGATAGTGATGTTTTTCTTCAACGGAGGGTCAGCTTTATTATTCTCAGGAACCTTATCAGGAGTCTTTTCAGTAGAAGGTTCAGGGGCTTTCTTGGGTTCGACTGTCTTCTGTGTGTCGGTCATCTTCTTGGATGAGGCCCCTTCTGTCTTTGAACCCCCTTCTGTCTTCCTGCTGTGCAGATTATACTGTCGGTGTACCTCCAAAATAGCATTTTCAAGGGCCTGTTGTCCCTCATCTTCGGTTTCCTCACTTACCTTTGTTTGATTTAGCAGAAAAAGTTCACGCTCTTCTCGAGTAAGGAAAATGGCCTCATTGTCGTGAATTCCCATGAGGTTGATGTGTGTGTCTTCTAACTCTTCAATAATTTCACCTCCTTCATCAGCGTATTTTTCTTGTAGAGGAGGCCTGATAGGCTGATCGTGACCTCTCTGATCTCTTTGATCTCTTTGATCTCTCTGTCTTATTTGAGGAGGGTTTCTTCTAAAATTGGGGTTTCGAATCTGAGGAGAAGGTGTGTTGTCTCTCGGAGGATTTCTATCTGAAATACTCATTCTTTCTATCAATAATTCCAATGATCTGACCACAGAATCCAATTTGGAATCGGTGGTTGACGTGGAAGGCTCTTCTTTGATCGTGACTCTCCTCTCTGACCTCTGACAGGCCCTCTTCGCCAACAGATTGGCCTCCACACTGATAGCACTCTTCTGCATGTCTTCTAGGGTAGCGGCATTTCTCTCTCTTAATTGATATGACATGTCAGCATCAAATCCATCAGGGAATTTAATCAATGCCAGGCCTTGGGGAGGTTTGATTTCAGTGCGAATTTCATTGTACAGGTTGTTAAAATGGGTGCAATAATCCTGTACTGTCTCACCTTGGTTTCTTTTTATATTCTCGTATTCTGACAGTATCTGGAGAGGGTTTTTCTTTACCTCCCATCTGTCAAGAAAAATTCTTTGGAACGCAACAAGGTCAGGAACTGAGGCAACGGGTAAAGCTTTGAACCATTTCTTGACGTCTCTCGTCAGACTCTGGGCAAACAATCGCATTTGCACGTCCGCCTCATCAACTTATTGTAAGTCAAAGTAATCATTCATTTTGTCTACATGTTGTTGGGCATTTAACGGTCCGGTCGCATCGAACCGTGGAAGTCTTGTTTGGTAATCTTGGGGCATGGCATGTAACGACGCAACCAACACCAACGGAGCATATCAAGCTGCCATGATGGGTGGAGGAGGTTGAAGAGTAACCTGGATGGTAGGCGATGTAGCAACTGAAGATGAAGGTGAGGAGGGACTGCATGGCACTGAGGTAGTGATTTGCATTTTATTCATAGGAGACAAAACTTCTGGGGTTCGGGGTTGCAACACAGTTGGATAAAAAACGAGTCCAGACACAAAACTGTCGGACCGTGTTCTAACTAGACTTTGAGGTGGAAAGGTATCAAGATAAAGGTTTTGAGAGGTAATGGGTTTTCCTGAAAAGAAAGGTGACTTATGTAGGGAAGTATGACTTCCTGATACGGCAGCCGAGACCTTTCGCCTGAGTAAATGTTTGGGGTTATCTATCACTATTGCAAGTTCTGGGTCGGGATGAGATCGAGTGTGAACTTTTTTGGAAGCCATAACTATTTTTTGATTTTTATATAGATATTTTTTAATTTCGTGAGTATGAAAATAATATATACAAAGTTTGATCAACCTCTAACACTACTTTCTTCACCGAATTAAATGTTCTTTTTAGGGGAAAGAAAACACGAGAATGCCAATTTTTTAGTTCGTTCCCCAGTATGGTCGCCATTATGTTAGGACTTGGTAAATTTCCTAGAGGTGAAAAAGAAGAAACTTACAAAGGTAACTTTATCCAACCGCTTTTAAAGCTGGGATCTAGCCCTTCCAGCTTCAGAGAGGGATCTCTCTATATGATTTAGCTTTGTTTTTAATTTAGATATTAGGCTAGGTAAAGGAACGGGTTTGTTTTGTTGTAAAATGGTTTATAAATTGGTTGAGATAGGCTACACATCCATTGGGCTATGGGGTCTGTATTTAAACAACTATGAGATAAAACCAGAAACGCCAAAGAAGAATTTCACAGGGCGAGATAATGTACTCAACTGGATCTTTAAAAATTTAAATGATGGACAGAAGAAAAGATAAGAGAAATAACTTCAACTAACAAGTAGTTAAGAATTTCTTAATCGAAGATATTTAGAAGATAAACATTTAAATCTTTAGAATCGGAAATAGGGTATCAATGATAAATCCTGCAACATTACGTTACTCTTCAAGATTAGTTCCAGAAAAAAAAATGATTACAGAGAAAGAAAAACATTCAACTCAGAAATTAACATCACCAGTGAACACACGCAAGAATCCTGTAAAGTTCCTCCTCTTTATTAATGGAAAATCTTCTTCAAAAATATTACAGCTTGATAGCGATAAGGTGTGCGAATCAACAACCCCCAATACTTTGAGAGTTGAAGTATTTATAATTCAAATTACAAACGTTCCTGTCATAACTGATCAGGACGTGCTCATTCTATTTTTAGTCTAACTACTTTAACTAATCAAAAACTGTTTGATGA
>ML790038.1:608543-635257 GCA_009831015.1 Picea engelmannii | reverse complement strand
TAAGCATAATAATAACAATGTAACCATACATGTAAGATATTAAACCTACAACCATTCAATCAAGAAGTTTTGTATGAAAAATACAATTACAAATTCATGAAGAGCTTATCAAACCCTAGTTGTAACACCTTCCAATGATAAAACACCATATATATGCCAAAGATAATCCTTCCAAGTGTAGCGCCTCAACTCCAAGAGCCAATAATCCAAGACAAAAGACTAAAAAGATGTCTCTCACAAGAGAGTGAGTTGTGTTATGTTTAAAATGAGAGGCAACGTCCTCTCTTTATATCATCCAAATGACCTTTAATTACAAAAATAGGTCATTAAAACAACCGACAAGGCTGACTTAACAATATTACATCATTTGTCACATTAAATGCTAAAATGCCAAAATTATGAGCTAAAAAGGGGACGTCAGGCCCCTCTTAGGGAGACGTTGGCCCTTATTGGGCATGATCAACATCCAGAAAGCAAAACGTTGCCCCTTTTAGGGCTCCTGTAGGCTGCCACACGTGCCAAACGATCCAAGCACACTGCCACATCCTCCAGAAAATGTCTAGCCTACCCTGGTGGCGTCCTGTCCATCAAAGCCATCATCTCATCTGCAAAGGGGTGATCCCCCCTAGGTCAATCTCTACCAAAGTGTCCTGGTGAGGACATCCTCCTGTCTTCTTCGTGCAAGGGCTCATCAAAACGTTGTCCTGCCTCTGCCATCTCAGCAACCATCTGATGGGCTCTTCAACCCCATGGAGGTCTGAGCTAATCATCTCCCCACGTGTACCGGTCCTCTGGTACCTGTCCGCCGGGTATGGTCCTGGACATCAAAGACTACGCCCTCCATGGGCTCATCAGTCCTAGAGATCATAGCAATGAAAATCATCTTTCATCATTAAAGTTATCAAATAAATGCATGAAATTCCTAGCATATCATCAAATAGCTCAAAGATATTACACAGATCTACTATACAAAGCTAAGGAAACCGACAGAACAACTTGTCGGGCTAACACCCACAAGAGATGGAAAGTTTCCTCAGAAGATCATTCAAGCCATGTTTTATGAGGTGATATGGTTTTAGGGATGTCCAGTCATAGTAAGACCAAGGGCAGGTATTGTCTGTGGGTGCCTTTGTAGGAGGCGAGTTGTACCTGTCATGGATGCATTTTTTCCTATCCCTTTATTGCCTTAATATTTTTCATTTATTGCTTTTCTTTCTTTTTCCATTCAAGGTATGACCAGAGGACACTGCCTTGGCTTGGTGACCAGAGCTGACAGTGTTACCCACTGGTATCTTCGCAGATATGATAAGTCTGGCTCGTGATGAGACCCCCTTTCCTTTGGCCATGCAACCAAAGGTCACTGCCCTGGCGTGGTGACCAGATGATGGCAATGTCATACTGCTGGATACCTATGAACATAATGGGTTGGTTCATGATGAGACCTCCCATCGTCTTGGTTAGGTCTTGTTTTATTATTTTTCTTAGGGTCCCTTAAGTTTCTTATCGAGAGGCCTTTTATTGCCTTCTCGGGGATCCCTTGGGCGAAGCATCTCTAGGTTTTATTTCCTATGGCTTTTACCTTTTACCAGCTGCTTTTACCCCCTGGGCCTTTAGCCCCTTCTTCCCACAAGACAAAGTGTAACCCTGGAAGGTCATCCTAATGGCCGGACTAGGGGAATGGGATAGATGAGCGGGGTATAAGATGTAAAATGATAAAATGGTGGGAGCGGATGATGGCTCTGCAAATCCCCCTTGGTGGCAAACCAAAACCCATGAATATCAACTTGCCAAGTCACCCAATCAATCACCCCAACAATGGTCAAGTGGATTAGTGTAAGATCCAAGCAGTCATCAGAAATGAAAGGAACCTAATGCATATATAAGAGGGTTATAATGATCAAATATGACACATACCATGATACCTTGGACCAATTACCTCACGGAGCAAGAGCCCTCTCTGATGCAAGTCGAAGCCGGTGGTGATGGAAGCTGCTGCTGCTGACAGGATAAATCTGGCGAAGAAGGGGAAATATGGGTCCTCCAGGACCATGCTCAAGTCGATCCTGCTCTCAGTACTCCATGTCTAGGACCTGTGGGCCTCGAGACATGATCTCCTAGTTATCCCTAGATATCGGGGATACCACTTCCTACACAGGGTCTATGAAATTTTATTACTCTTCATGAGCATCTCCCTAAACGAAAGTTGTAAATTGTCGCTTTTTACTTATCATGCTTCGTTTTCATGACTGAAAGCATGAAAACTTGCAACTATCGTTACTTTTTTGTTTTAAAATTTCATTAAAGGCAAATGGTTTATTTAATATGGAGTTCGATTCCTTGCCAGGAAGGTATTACCCTGTTTTGTTTTTGACCCTGTCGACTCATAAGCATTCCTAAGAGATCGATAGTCTTAACAAACAAAAGACCCCACCATTTGATTTTGTTTGTATTGGTTTTGGTTTACATTTCTTTCACAAAACTTTTGATTATTCATTTGTTCAAACTTACCCAACTATGTAATCAAACTATGATGCGTGCACTTATGTTTTTTGGGGTACTTTGTTCCTAGCTTGTACTCAGTACCAAGGTGGCATACAATGTACAGATTTCCATTACTTCTTGGTATGGTCTCGGGTTTCACAAGACTCTTCGCACACGTTTTGATTAAACACCCTGCCCATCGTTTGAGTCATTAGAACATGTATTGTTAGGCTTAGGGCTATGGCTCTGTTTCGTTTTTGCAAACCCTACCTGTATGCTATGCGTTGATTACCCTCCCATCCAGTATGGCTCCAGTAGTAAGGATTGAACCGAACGGTATCCAAACCCTGCTCTCATACGATAATGCTAGGGAGGATTTGGAAAGGAATGGATAGCATATTTTCATCAAAAAGTTTCAGGGTTTTAATCTTCAGGTCGCCCAAGAGTTTGCCTTAACCTTTGATGGTTGTAGGGAAAAAGTTGGTGATGTACAATCGGAAGTAACCGAAGAGTTCCTGAGTCAAGCCACATGATTGCAAGCGGTTGGTCAGAAATGGTTTAAAAACACGAAAGTGGAGGAAGTCCCTTGGACCCTACTATTTACATCGCAAAAAATAACCAGTTGTGATAGAGGTATGCCAATTTCGTTCCTGAAAACTCGGTGGCATGATTTACTCTCTGTAGTGAAGCAATTTATCACATGTGAGGGATGGTTCAGACTGGTTTTTCTATATCATTTACGCTTGCTTATGGGTTTTATTGGTTTTTCGTTGAATATGCCATATTACCTACTCAGAAGTCTATATAAAATGGGGAAAAGATTTAAGAAACATAGGTCAGACTCAAGTCTTTTTCATCGTGGCCTGATTAAAATCATCCTCATGCATCAGTTAGAGTAACAAAATGACTGTTGGGATTCGTTTATTACGTGAAATGGTTTTGGTAACCCTGAATTGGGAGAAGTAGATAAGCCAGTCGTTGAGGAAACCCTTGTGAACCTGACGACCTCTCTTCCACCTCCCCGGGCTTGTGATTTTCCCCCTAACAACAAACCCTCGAGCTACCCTAAGGTCATTCAACTTGACAGTCAATCGGTTATACATCCAAAGGATTGTATTAAAACTGTGAAGAAACCTATAGGAAAGAAGTTAAAAGGTAATGTTGATGTCAATTTCAAAAACAAAAGAGTTGGTCGGCTAATTTCTCGAAGTCTTTGAAATAAGACAAATTCTCGTGCAGATGCCATCAGCATGATTGAGGTTAACGAAAGCTCAGACTCAGAAATTGACAAATTCCTTGCTGAAGAAGACCTTGTGTCATTCGGGTTATACCCTGACCAATCCTATAACTTTGTCGATAATTTGCCTCCTTGTCTAAAAGACAACCAAAATTTTTCTGGTATCCGGCTCTGCGATAAATATGCTATCCGTATGGAGGATTGTCCGACCCGTAATGTTGTTCGTTCTAATGCAAACTCCTTACAGTCACAATGTGATGTGTGCCTATGATGGATCGACATATACTATATTGATGTCCCGTTTCTACAGTCACGGGTCAAGTTTTTAAAAGACCAGGTTGATATGTTAACAAATGAAAATAAGAGGCTTGAATCCATCATCCAAGGGAAGGAGAAGCGTTTGAAAACCACAGGTCATGTGATTTTTAAAAACGTAGAGGTAGCTACAACTATCATTAACTCCAAAGTTTCATGATACGATTTGATTTTATGATTAGAGGTATGATTTTGTTTTATATAGCATGATTATTATCATTCTTAAGTTAGGTTATTTGGTTTGATTGAATAAACTATTTTAATTATTAAGATTAGCCTGTTTTATTTATTCAATAAAATGAGATTGCATTTGCTATTATAACTAGATACATAATTGCAAGATTCTATAGCCAGTTAAGAAATTTCGAATTGTTTGATTTGATGACAGAAAACATATCTGAGATCTTCCTATTTTCTTTTGTTTTCAGGATAATTCAGGAGCCCATGATTTCCAAGATGATATGAGGTACTTTTAAGATTTTCAAGTCATATTTGTTATGTATTTTGAATAAACAGAATTAGATTGTTGTTAGTTTTTGGATATCTAGTGAAATCAGGGTGGTTGCATCCCCCTTTATTTTTGAAACCAATTTGATCTTATGAACATGAAACGGTTATGTTTCCTGAGACCTATATAAACATATCATTTTGTAAACATTGCATCATCTGGGCCTAGGGCAAGAGTATGGGTGTTTTATCACAGACTTGAATGGAACATAATGCACATTACAGCTTTAGCTTTTCTGTACGATGTTTTGATTCAAGTTATGTTTATGTCGATTTGATAATAGATGGTGATTGCTTTCGTCGTCGTGATTTATTACAAGTTGATATGATTCATTTTTATATGCTGCCCATATTTTATGTTTCAGATACAATATATACACAGTGATCATCTATCCAATTTAAATTAGGAGATTTATCTCTAATTCCCGTTGAATGTTTACATGCAAGTTCTTACAGGAAGATTCATCTCATCGTAATTACTTGCAAATAATTAGATCACTGTAACTGTGTCCATTATATGTTCTATTATCATAACTCAATTTTCAGCATATTCGTTTCGCATTTGTTTTGGAACAATCGTAATATCCGTTGCAGGTTTACTTCCCAGATAAGGTGGCTGGATATTCTCTATTGAACAGACATTGGATGTGTTACCTATATGGTGTGGCTTCCATTACCTATAATTTTTTGTTTGATTAAGTAAGTTTAATATTTTATTTCATGAATGTATACATCCAAGAAAACAAACCAAAAAATTAAATAGTATTTTCACTTTCTTTAGTAATGTTGTTAAAGGAACCAATTTACATTTGATTTTTATGAGTTTAGATTAAAACTCGTGTTTTGTACAGATTGTATATAGAATTATTAAACATATATTATTTAAATAAATTGTATATGTATATATTTAAATATACATATATATTTTAGTGATTGTTATTTATTAAGTATTGTATTTTCTTTAGTTATTTTTCGCTTTCTTTAGAACTTAGATCGGTCAACGGCGCCGCTAAACCCATCAGAGTGAATTAATCCAAACGGCTTTGGTTAATTAGACAACCCCGAACCGGATTCACTCTTCCAGTTGACGAGCGGTCAATTTCTCCCGTCAACACCACCCAAGAATATATGAGAGATAATAAAACTTTACATTAAATCATCACCATCAACCAACCATCACATAGAACCTGATAATGCTTCCTGAGACTTATTTAATTTCTTCAATTCTTCAATTATTGGAATACTCTGATTCTATACATAATATTACTCAATGTATTCTCTGAAACTCCTCCAAGTTTCACTCCTTTAATCCTCCCCAAAAATAATTTATAGAAATAATGGTAGACTTTATTCAATTCTGGTTTATTCGGGAGAGCGAACTTGTACATAATGCCCCATGCTCAATATTTAACATCAGATTCTGAAACGCACACACAAGAAACTAATGTCTGTAATATTTCCAATGAATTTTTTCCCACTTCATTTGGATTCTCTATGAATAAGTTATGACTATTTTACCCGAAACACTTGTTTATTGACTAGCTTCAGGACCGGTCAAAAGCCCTATCTTGCACATAGTGTATCTCCGTAATTATAGTGAATCAAGTGCTGAAAATTTTACCACAGGTACCTTTATATGTATTCTCAATACCATAGCAATTTAACCATCTCAATCATTCTAGAAAAAACTTTATAGCGAAAATGGTAAGATGACCTGTAAATAACATACCTTAGAACACATCACCAAAAGACTTCATCCTCCCTTGAAATCTGACCTTCTTTACTTCTGATTTCCTCTGGAATTCGACTTGTGTATCAAATGAATGGATAATGATATGTTTTTATACCATTTATGTCAATTAATTTTAACATTAGGGCCGACCTAACATTTTCTTATTTTGTAATTCTTTTCTTTAATTATCTTCAGGGCCTACATGTACTTCCTTCTTCAATTCACTTTGTCATGTTCAAAAACTCATTTCTCCTCAACCATGAGGATCCACGTGATATGCCACCTACCACCATAAACAACATGATGTATACTATCCATCCATGGGTTTTGTTTCTGCATGTACATGTTCCTTCATGTCCAAATACCTTCATCAATATTGCGGTCCAAAACTAATGACTAGGGTTGACATTAATGACAACAACCAATCTTCCAACACAAGCCCTAACTACTAGCCCTTTCAGCAACACCTGCGAAGCAGATGTAGTCTCAACTGAAGTGACAATAGGGGGTTGTAGGAGACAGGTGTCTACAACTAGAGAAAATCCAGAGTGGATCCAATGTAACAACAACACAACATCTAGATATCATTTACCAGCTTAACCCTACTTCACACAGTATATCTCAGATCTAGTATAATAATGCAATAACAAAATGATAGAAGTAAAGAACACAACATCAATCACACATAACACAAGATATACATGGTTCACCCTCTCCCTAGGGCTATGTCCACAGAACTGTGCTTTATAATATATTAGGTGAAATCTTACAGCTCTTTGTGCGCTCTTAGCTTGCAGATCTCCTCTCCTTCTCCCTTCTCTCTATCTCCCCTCCCTGTGAACCCAACTGCAGGGTTGGTCTTCACACCCAGTTGAAGATCTTACAACACAAACTTCCCTCACCACACAATACTCTTCTCTCAGTAACAACAATCACTCATCATCACATCTAACCAATGAACCCATCCCAGGTCCTCTTGGCCATTATTTATACATTACAATAGCTCACCAACAACCTTAGACAGAAGCCTAGGTGTCAAAACCCTAGATTTCTAAAACCCTAGGTGTCTAAAACCCTAGGTCAAATTGACCCATGTTTTCAGGGCTTCACCAACATGTCTTTCCTTCTTTCCCGCGAGGTGCTCCAAAGCATCCGTTAGTGGCTTTTTCTGCTTGCTAAGTTGTTCACGATCCCTCTTCCTTGTTGATCTGTCATCCTCAATCTTCTCATCCAATGGCTTGCTTTCTCTTACTTCGCTTCATCTTCTCTACTCTTTTTCTCACTTCGACCCAATATTAGTCACTGTGTCTTCCGCGCAGTTTGCATTTCGTCTTTTCTTCCTTAATCTTCGCTTACTTCCATAACCAAGGGCCAACACGTCGAGTCTAAAGTGTTTTTTTTTTTTTTTTTCCTTTTTTTATTTACTAATTACCTAGTTAATGGTAATTTTAATTAATTTTGTTGTAAAAATGTAAAAACTAGGTCCTTGGGATTTTTTATAGGGGTATTTTTACTCAAAATCCTCCTCAGATTTTTGTTCTTATCTTTCTTATTCCTATAACATTTTGGGTACATTTTCTTCCATATAATAGCTCTTGTTCAACACATTATATGTTGTCCTTATTGTTAAAAATTTCTGGTTTTCACTAATATAAATTTTTTGAAGATATTTGATGGTTTTGTAGCATTTCCAGCAAGCTTTTGCTTGCTAATTTTCTGCAGGTTTTCACCAAAAATAGGAGGTGCAACCCATTTGGGGCCATAAAACACTAATAAAACTACCTCCAAGAAAGGGTATTGAATGCCCTTTCTTCTTCCTCTTATATTCATTGTAAGCAAGCCACAAGAGATCCTCTAGGGCTTGCATTTCTCAAACATTTAAATTTTTTGCAATTTCTTTTTAGTTTGGCTACACCTTGCAAAGAGTTTGGCCAAGCCAACCATGCACAATCGTAAGGCTATTTCATAAGTTTTATTTTCAGCATTGTCTTTTCATTTCTAGCCTGCCCCACTTGTCCTTAAGACAAGGTTGTGTGGCTAGGATTAATTTATTTCCAAGTTCTTTAATTCTTTATTTGTTTCATACACCTAGCAAAGAGTTTGGCCTAGCCAACCATGCTAAATTGTAAGGCTAGGTAATTGGTTGATTCTTTCTTGCTTCTACTTTCAAGTTTCATGTGATATCTTTAGAACTTAGAAGCTCATTTCATTTCTTTGCTTAAGTTGTGGAGGCATAGTAACTTACTTGTGTTTTTTCAAGCAACTCTTTTCTTTCCAAGTATTTTCTTTCCTTTCAAATTCAATCATTTAATCTCTTTTCAAGTTCTTGCTATTTAATTTTGTATAAGATATTGCGATTCATTCTTTGCTTTCAAGTTCAAACAATTTACTTTATTTTACTTGCAAGCACTTTTACTTTCAAGCATCTTTAATTTCTTTTAATTTACTTTTCAAGCACTTTACAAATAATGCGTCTATGCTATGTCCTTCCATATTTTTCCATCTCATCTCCTCCGACAACAAGGATGAGACCACTTCTTCAAACTTCAAGGAATTTGTATTACTACCTATGGCCACAATCAGACTATCCCATGAGTCTGGTAAAGAACGCAACAACCTGATACATTTATCTTCATCTGAAATTTTAATCTCAATAGATACTAACTGACTTACCACAGTATTGAAGGTGTTCAAATGCTCTACCATCGAGTCTCCATCTCTCATCCTCAAGTTATACAGATTCTTTCTCAGGAATAGTTTATTCAAGCATTTTTACTTTCTTGTAATTTACTTTTCAAGCACTTTACATTGCAAGCACTCAACTTAACTCAACTAATTTTTAAGGTTCAATTTATCCTTAGATCTTTAGGCATTCAATAAACTAGATTAATTAGCACACCTTTAACTATCTTAACTTTGCCACCAAAAAAGGTACTTGAGGAAAGAACTTGGAGTGCTAGATCAGGGATGGTTTCATGGCACTAGGTGTCCCCCTTGTTTGAGTACTTTTGTTCCCCGAATTGACCTGTGGAGCTAGGGTAATTCCTTGTTTGCATTACTTATTGAGCACCTAGGAGTCCTTTTGGTATAAGCGGGGATATTTTTAGGGAAGTCACATAGTTTTAGGATTCACACTTTCACTTAACCAACTTAATTAATCCTAAAATTTATCCACCTTAACCTTGGGCTAAGTTCACAATATTTTCATGGTTCATGCTTTATAATTTTGCAAGCACTTTCATTTAAGTTACTTTACATGCAAATTTATTGAGCATTTGTGGGTAATTAACTAGTAGACTTGGAATTTGCACATCTCTTTTCCCTTGGAGGCTTTTCTTGCTTCATCTCTTCCCATCTAAAGTTGCATACTTGCTCGTGGAGGCTCTTTTCTTGATCTTGCATTCATCTTTAATCAACCCCTTGAAGTTGCGCATCTTGTGGAGGCACTTCACTGTTTGGGTTTGTATTTGTGTTGAAGCCATTGAAACAACCCCTTGAAGTTGCACATCTTGTAGAGGCACTTCATTGTTTGGGTTTGTTGGTTTGTTGTGTTGTGGTGATCTTCTCTTGAGTAATCTTTTTTTTTCCCTACACATCAAATCAAGTTAGTTCAAGTTAGTTTCAAGTTAGATCATGTTAGTGCTTGTTTCATTTATTTGTTAATAGTTGTATATTGTTGTACCTTCTAGCTATTCTTTACATTCTTATTTTGTTGATAATTGTTTGCATCTAATTCAATTGTAGAAGTTTTGTAAAGTAATTCATTTGTATCTAGTAGTAGATTTTTGTAAATTTTTGCTTTCTAATCTTTTGTAAGATTAGTTGACCCATTTTCCCAACCTTAGGCATTAGTCTTAGTTGTCTTAGGGAAAGTGTTGTATTTCATTGAAATTTTCACTTTGCATTGTTTGCCTCTCATATAGGATAGATTCCCATAAACCTTTAACTAACTAAAATCAACTCCTATAATTAACCTTTAATCATTCACATAGTAACTAGTGTCTACCCCCTCCCTAGGAGTAAGCCTAGACGAAATAAGTTCAAGTCGAGGTGACAGTGGGCTTGAACTTAGGCATTGTGCCTCCAAGGAAACACTAAGTGGATTGGAATTAGTCCATGTTAGCAAGTGTGTATAAGGTTGACAACAAATTTGGCGTTGTTTCCATGGATAAGTCTTTTATCCTTGGTCTAAACGACTTAACTAATTTATTCTTTAAAAACTAAGTAATAAATTTGCTCCCTAAATTTTTTTAACTTGGATTGGTTTTTTTTTTTTTCTTCCTCTCCAAGTGGCAAGTCCATTGGAAAAATATTTGAAGTATACTACTAGGAGCACTTCACATGGATTGACATACTCTTTTTCTAAACCTGAAAAGGTTTATAGGAGGAGACTAAATCACCTTGCTCATAGAAGGCTACTTGAAAGTCTTGGGGAAGAAGCACTCACTAATATCATATTCTTGTTTCAACATAATAATCAACCAACTATTAATACTACAACTACTAATCCTAAAGTAATCATGAGTTCCTTTTTGAGACCTTTGAATTTTGTAGCAATCCAAGGGGGCCCTCATGCAATTCTTGACAAAGATGTTGAGAATTTACCTTGTTTTTCAAGAAATAATGTTGTTAGTGTCCATGATCACATTCTGAACTTTGACTTATGTATCTTGAAGTGGTGTCATGGGCATGATGAAGAGGATGTGAAGATGACTTTGTTTGTGTACTCTTTAGAAGGGGATGCTGCAGAGTGGTTTTCAGATCAGGATCCAAACAAGTTTAGTGCCCTAGCCAAAATTGTAAAAGATTTTAGAGAAAGATGGGGTGATCAGAAAAAAACAATTTTTTACTAGCTTCCCTTAGCACAACTCAGAAAAAGGAAAATGAAACCATGGAAGAGTTCAATAAAAAGTTTAATAACTTGGTTAAAAGTCTCCCTACATCTATTAAGCCTCCTCCAACATCAATATTAATTCATTACATGGAATCTTTTGAGGGAGATATGAGATATTGGCTAAGGGATAAGGATCCACAAACTCTTATGGAGGCACAAAACTATGCAATACAAATAGAGAAAAATATGGAGGACGCTAGGAAGTCTAACATTCCTGGTTTTTCTAGAGGAACTTCTTCCCAACCTTATGAGGAAAAGAAAAAGAAGGTTGAAAGCCAAGGGTAATCTAATGATGGCATTAAGGAACTTACTCAATTAATTAAGCAAATGGAGGTTAATCATGCTACTCGGATTAAACAAATGGAGATTAACTAAGCCAATCAAATGAATTCCATGCAAAATAGGTTGATAGCCATGGAAAGGGCTCAATCTAATAGGCCTTAACATAGGCCAAATGACAAATGGCCTAAGAGACCTCCTCCCCAAGATCAAATTCCACCAAATCCATTCGAATCCACTAACTTGGTTGATCACCAAGCCATTCCTTATTGTAGACCTCATGGATAGTTTCATGAGGAATCAACTTGCCAAGTCTTTCTTCATGTTTGTGATGAAATGGGACCTTATAGAGAACAAAATGAACAAGTTAATATGTTTGGTCATGAGTATAACATTGGCATGTATGAATGGATGGATTTTCTAGAACATAGTGAGGGGGTAAGTAGCATGAATAATTTTGTGGTGGATAAAGAAACATAAAAAAAATTTCCTAAGCCTACTCCACAACAAGTAGCTAAAATGGATAGATATAAAGGCATTACTTATCAAAGGAATGGAAACAATAACCAAGATAGGCCTCAAGGAAGTATTTTAGGAATGCCTCCTCCCCCTCCTAAACCAATGGTTCACTCAAGTTCATATTTGAATATTGACTTAGGAGGGTGGTTAAGTATTGCAAAGATGTTGGTGCCTGTGCCAAAAATAATGAAGATTCCTTCTCAGAGGGAGAAGCTACTCAGATCCATAGAAAATCCTTCTTAGAACAATGTTGGCATTCCATCGGCAGTAGCTTATCAGGATGCACCTGTTATTTTGCAGAATATGGATAGAGGAAATGAAAATAATAGACCTTTTTATCTATATTTTCTCATGAATGATTTTATTCTTCACAACTGCATGCTTGACTCAGGGGCTAGCTCAAATGTTATGACTAAGAAAGTAATGGAACAATTTAACTTAAGGATATCTAGACCTTATCATAACATTTTTGCTTTGGATAGCAAGACAATTAAGGTGCATGGTTTGATTAAATGATTACAAGTACATTTGTATGCATTTCCAGACATCATGATAGAAATGGACATAGTGGTAATTGATGTGCCTGATGCTTGGGGTATGTTATTATCAAGGAAGACAACTATAGATTTAGGTGGTAATTTGCAAATGGATTTAACTTATGCCACCATTCAAACTCCAAATGGTTCCATGTTTATATTAAATAGGGAGTTGGAAAGAAAGTACCATGTTGAGGATCCTAGGAATCCCACAAATGACATTGTGTATCATGAACTAGAGATGGGATGTTATGAGATAGAGTCTACTTCTCTAACATCTACCAAGATGGAACTTAAAGATGAATCCCCAAACATTTGTAGTGTTTGGGACACCATGGATTATTTTGATGGGATTTTTCTTGAGGAAGATGTGAATAAAATGGATAATAGTTTAACTCCTTCAGAATTAAAGTTAAAATTGGATTTTTTAGTTGAAAATGTGTCATCAGCTCACCAGTCATCAGAGGAATCAATTATATGTCATAAAGAGTTAGATGGAATTCATGGGCCACATCCTCCTTATTTTTCAGAAATTCAAAAAATCAAAGGAAAAATAGATGATGCAAGTCTGATGGAAAATCATAAGGATGATAAGGTTAATGAAAATAATGTACAATATATCATCCATATGAAGAGGTGTGCCAAGCCTTTCAAGGAAAAACTAAGTTCAAAATTTTTTCACTTGGCACCTATGCAAAATCATCAGAAATTTTTTAAGGAGGATTGTCCCAAGTGGCCTATGGTTAGAAACATAGATTCACATGTGTACATCAAAAATCAGAGTAAAGTGTATCAGTATTCTAACAACTCTTCTCAGCTAGTGGGACGACATAAAGTCATACATGCTAGTGAGAGGACTCCCCCTTGAAGTACTTCTTCGACATGAAAACTTGGTGTCCAAAGTGTAAATGTGTTGCACCTGCACATAATAGATCTAGCTAAATAATGATACACACATTTGCAAAGAGAAAAGGAGAAAGAAGAAGAAGGAGAGAAAGAATGAAAGAATTCTCATTAACCATTATGAATAATGAATAATTTACACATGATATAATTTTTATAACTCAATGAGTGCGCACTGGAGGAGAACCAATGTGCCATAGTGGTGGTCTAGAGTGATCTGGACACACACCAACAATTACGGAAGTGAACTTCCACCTAGTCTAGTCTCTTAGGCAGTTACGGGAGTGAACTGCCACCTAGTTGAGTTAACTAGTCAACTAGTCTTAGGTTAACTGATTGAAAATAGAGTAGTGAGGAGTTAGCTCAGGGAATCAAGGGTAATGTGTTAGTCTGGTGATGATCCCAAGGAAAGTGTGCATTAGTTGGTGATGATCCCAATGTTGCATGGTGACAAAATCAATGCAATATCTAAACTCAACTCAACTAGTTAAACTGAAGTGTCAACTGAAAGATAATATTCTCCCCTAAAATATAGGAGACTGGATAATGACTAATTATGAATAATAAACAAGGAAAAACCTTAGGAAAAAGAAATCCTAGGTGTGTGTGAAGTAACTCCAACACAAAGAGACACCCTTTGTAACATATCTCTAACCCTTCTCCTTTATTTCAGTTTTGTATTATTTCATTCATTATGTAATTATGTTACTTATATTTTTCATTGTATCATAGTTTTAATTTTTTGTACAATAGTTATTTTGTTATGTGATTATTGTTTATAGAATTTCATTTATTTGTTTGTACATATATTTATGTTGGGTATATGTGAACACTCTATTTTGTAGATGATGGATTATCGTATGTTCTCCTTCCCAAGTGAAGATCAAACACACATCCCCACGTGGAGCCAGATGTTGACCATTGTCCAATAAAATATATGCTATCTATTTCGACATTAAATTGTTAACCTGGGGCTCGTAAGCTCGTAAGCTTCGAGGTGCTAGCATTGTATGTGCAGGTCTAGAGCTCTAATCTAGCCTAGTCTAGCCTCATCTAATCTAATTCCTACAACACACTCAGATAATAAAGAGATTGAGTAAAATCTAAGTTGTAACACAATATGTGTGAAGATAAAAAGGAAACTAACTGCTTGTACATTCCTATCACTTCATTCTTCAATTAAATCCTATACCGGAATGAGGTCTGGAAAGTAGATTGGAATAAGGTTTGGAATATGAGTTGAGCAAATGAAAGAGTACTATATTCTAAGATTCAACGTTAAACGTGCAATTTGGCCATTCTGTTTTAAGAAAGACTATAATTGGATTAAGATCTACTTGAAAAGTGACAAGGTGAAATTATTATGAAATTTGAAACCAACTACAAACCTTGTACAGAGAAATTTTAAATCAACTCCTATCATATCACTCTAATGCTAGAAAATACTTTGTACATAATTAATAATTCATGCAAGCCTATAAACTCATAACTAGTACTAATTAAAAATCATAACTCAAAATCATAAGTAGGACATAATTAAAAATCGTAATTCAAAATCAACTTTGATCCTAGCATTCTAATGTTGAAACTAAAGCAAACAGTTTATGTAAAACTACAAGAAGTAGTTGACCTAATCTAATAAAGTAGATGTGGCTAAAAGAAACACTCCATAAGTGACCAGACTGTGGAATGATTTACAATTTTATGAACATACACAGAGAATTATGATAGCATAGGTAAACAACTTATAAACAATTAAATTGCAACCTGCATAACAAGATATTAGATATCATAATATAAGCAAGTAAGTATGGCAACTATGAATGCTCTGTGATATAATCTACAGTTTATGAAACATGGAAAGATTGCACAATTATATAGCTTATGAACATATATATATATCCATTAAGAAGACACAACCTGCATGGAGATAATTAAATGGATGAGTATAGGTAATTAAATGGACAATTGTGAATACTTTGTAATAGAAATACAATTCGAGGGAGCAATCTGCAAGTTATATAAAAAGATATACACAGTAACACAATTTTAACAAGTAACCCAAAATTAGCAAGTGATGAAAGCTAAAGGAAAAAAATGCAAATATACAACAATATGAACAAGTTACCCAGACCACTAGTGGCCCCCCCATACGGTCGTGGCACTACTCCAACGCATGTTTCAGTCACAAACTTAACATAACATTTTTATTAACATCAAAAACATAATTTTTACAGTCAACAGGTATTTATAAAGTTTTTACATAGCTAATAGGTCGACCTTTGATCCTCTCAGAATAGTATATGCATAAAAAAATCAGGTACATCATTAAACATCCAATTATGTTGAGGAATCTTCAGTAAATGCTTGAAACAAAGTGAGTAAATAGGCCATGGATCTCGGGCATCTTCAATGGCTGGAAGCAAATTTTGGTAGGACACTGAGCAAGAGGGATCCCAAGAGAGAAAAACCCATGTGCTCGAATTTCATAATGGTGCCCCGAGATATGAAAATCACCAACTCCTCTATGCTCTAATTGCCAAATGGAGTGTCGAATGGAGTGTTGGAGTATTGGAGGGCTGGATCGAGGACCACAAACTGCTCTCAATTTGTCCACAATTTTAGGAAACAACCCTTTGAGACCTAATTGGGCATATTGGGCACAAAACCTATGTGCCGTATTTTTATGATTCAACTTCCTCTTCCCATAAATTAATCTTTAAGTTCGTTGCCTGGAACAGTGCCGGATGAAGGTCTGGATGGAAGGTCGAATCACATTTTTGACCTGTTGCAAGCAAACAAGAAACGTTAGATCAATGTAACCATTCAACTGAATATAAATTAATCATAAAACCATTGCAAAATTATTATTACACATACCTTGTGCAATTCCATGGCAAATTGATGTATAAAGCTTGATAATACCTTTAAAATGGCTAAATGAGAGCACAACATATGTAATATTGCATGCAAAAAAGATTTGGCCATCGAAAAAAAATAGTCAAAACACGAACCCAACAACTACCTATTTCAACTAGGGGGTCAACTCCATGTACCATGAAGATATGCACCTGATGGTGCTACACGTTTGAAGACTTTCTGGTTTTACAAGGCAGTTTTGGTTTCAACATGTATTTTTGTAATTGGAATTTTCACTCCCCCTGCGTGGGATAATAATGTAATGGGTCTGCATGGATCATAGTTTAAGTTATTTTCCTAGGAATTTATCATTAGATAAGTCATTTGATTGAGTGTTTTTTTTCCTAAGGTTATTAATTTGGTCTAACCAACCTTATTAATTTCCCTTGAGTTTTTCACTCCCACAATAATCCTCCAAAGTGGTGAAAGGCGTTCTAATGGTCGAGCCCTATGGTGACTTATGTCTAGGAATATTGTAAATGACCATGCTAGAGATATCCTAGAGTCTTCCGGAATTCCGTCGAGTCTAAATTGTTTTTTGTTTTTTTGTTTTTTTTTTCTTAAATTACCTAGTTAATGGTAATTTTAATTAATTTTGATGTAAAAATGTAAAAAATAGGTCATTGGGATTTTTGATAGGGGTATTTGTACTCAAAAGAAATGGAATGAGACCCCCTACACCCTTGGACCAAATTTCAGCTCAATTGGACAAGTTTGCTAGGTGTTTGTCCATGAGGAGTCCAAGTCAGTCTAAAACAACAATTTAATTGTTTGATTTAACAAAGTAAAAAATGTCAAATAATTGTAATATGAGAAAAATGGTTAGAGAAAAGGTGGGAGATGATGCCTAAACCCATTCCTAAGCTACACAAAATATTTCCTAACCTTAATTCACCCCTTCCACTTAGCCACCACTTCACAAAGTCATCCCCCCTAGGGAAGTTGTGCCCCCCTTGAGGAAATATTCATGAAAATAAAAAAATTAAAGGGGAAACCCCCGTCACTCCCTAAGTGTGATCCCATTGTCTAAAGTGATGTTGGATAAAGTCAAAAGTGTATGCCAACTCACATCCCACTAAGATTCCAAAACCCTAACTTACCAAAACCTTAAGAAGTGTGCCCCTCTCCTTGAGATGCTCAATATCTCTTGAGAATTGACACTTGGAAATCATCCAAGAGGGGTAGCTCTTGATTCCTAAGTATAAATGAAGGCCCACCCCTCCTCATTTCATATCTATTCTCATTGCAAGGTTACTCTACCCAAATTTCTCCTCTCCTCTCCTATCTCTCCCACTCTTCTCTCTCATTCTTTCTTGCTCTCTCATTCTTTTCTCAAGCTTGTGGAAAGTATTTTCTCAAGCTTGCTTCTAATCAATAAATCTTTGAAGGAAAACATTGGCATTGAGAGTCTTCTTGGTGTTTTGATTTGGATCTACATTGGAGGTGACTTGTATTTTGGTTATTTTGAGTTTTTTCTTATAGATTTAGTGTTGGATGTCCAAGCAAAGTATTTTGCTTGGATAGATCTATGGTAGTATTGCCACATGTCTTATGTGAAGTAGTTTCCTAATTTTAACAAAGTATTTTGTTGATATTCTTGGATCTACTCACCTCCTTACTTGTCTTGTAGCTTAATCTCTTGTATTTGCAGGTTACTAAGGGTTGAAAAGGATAAATTCCAGATCTGAAAATTTATCCCTTAAAATCCTCTTTAGATTTCTATTCTTATCTTTCTTATTCCTCTAATATTTTGAGTAAATTTTCTGCCATAGAATAGATCTTATTCAACAAATTATATGCTGTCCTTATTGTTAAAAATTTATGGTTTTCACTAACATAAATTTTTTGAAGTTATTTGGTGGTTTTGTAGCATTTTCAGCAAGCTTTTGCTTGTTGATTTTCTGCAGGTTTTCACCAAAAAGAGGTGTAGCCCATTTGGGGCCATAAAACACTAAGAAAACTACCTCCAAGCAAGGGTTTTGAATACCCCTTTCTTCTTCCTCTTCTATTCATTGTAAGCAAGCCCCAAGAGAGTCTCTAGGGCTTGCATTTCTCAAGCATTTAAAATTTCTATAATTTCTTTTTCTTAGTTTTCCTACACCTTGCAAAGAGTTTGGCCAAGCTAACCATGTAAAATCGTAAGGCTAGTTCATAAGTTATTTTCATCATTGTTTTTTCATTTCTAGCTTGCCCCACTTGTCCTTAAGACAAGGTTTTGTGGCTAGGATTAGTTTATTTCCAAGTTCTTTAATTATTTAATTTGTTGCCTACACCTAGCAAAGAGTTTGGTCTGACCAACCATGCTAAATCGTAAGGCTAGGTAATTAGTTGATTCTTTATTGCTTCTACTTTCAAGTTTCATGTGATATCTTTAGATCTTAGAAGCTCATTTCATTTCTTTGCTCAAGTCGTGGACTCATAGTAACTTACTTGTGTTTTTTTAAGCAACTCTTTTCTTTCCAAGTATTTGCTTTTCTTTCAAGTTCAATCATTTAATCTCTTTTCAAGTTCTTGCTATTTAATTTTGTATAAGATATTGTGATTCATTATTTGCTTTCAAGTTCAAACAATTTACTTTATTTTACTTGCAAGCACTTTTACTTTCAAGCACTTGTATATTCAAGCATCTTTACTTTCTTTTAATTTACTTTTAAAGCACTCAACTTAACTCAACTAATTTTTAAGGTTCAATTTATCCTTAGATCTTTAGGCCTTCAATAAACTAGATTAATTAGCACACCTTTAACTGTCTCAACTTTTCCACCAAAAAAGGGACTTAAGGAAAGAACTTGGGGTGCTAGATTGTGGATGGTATCACGACACTAGGTGTCCCCCTTGTTTGAGTACTTTTGTTTACCAGATTGTCACGTGGAGCTAGGGTAAGGCCTTGTTTGTCTTACTTATTGAGCACCTAGCAGTCCTTTTGGTATAAGCAGGGAGAGTTTTAGGGAAGTCACATAGTTTTAGGATTCACACTTTCACTTAACCAACTTAATTAATCCTAAAATTTATCCACCTTAATCTTGGGATAATTTCACATTATTTTCATGGTTCATGCTTTATAGTTTTGCAAGCACTTTCATTTAAGTTACTTTACATGCAACTTTATTGAGCATTTGTGGGTAATTAACTAGTAGACTTGGAAGTTGTGCATCTCTTTTCCCTTGGAGGCTTTGATTGCTTCATTTTTTCCCATATAAAGTTGTGCACTTGCCCTTGGAGGATCTTTTCTTGATCTTACATTCATCTTTGATCAACCCCTTGAAGTTGCGCATCTTGTGGAGGCACTTCACTGTTTGGATTTGTATTTGTGTTGAAGCCATTGAAACAACCCCTTGAAGTTCGGATCTTGTGGAGGCACTTCATTGTTTGGGTTTGTTGGTTTGTTGTGTTGTGGTTATCTTCTCTTGAGTAATCTATTTTTTCCCTACACATCAAATCAAGTTAGTTCAAGTTAGTTTCAAGTTAGATCTTGTTAGTTCTTGTTTCATTTCTTTGTTCATAGTTGTATATTGTTGTACCTTTTATCTATTCTTTACATTCTTATTTTGTTGATAATTGTTTGCATCTAATTCAATTCTAAAAGTTTTGTAAAGTAATTCATTTGTAAATAGTAGTAGAGTTTTATAAAGTTTCACTTTCTAATCTTTTGTAAGCTTAGTTGACCCCTTTGCCCAACCTTAGGCACTAGTCTTAGTTGTCTCAGGGAAAAGGGTTGTATTTCATTGAAATTTGCACTTTGCATTGTTTGCCTCTCATATAGGCTATATTATCCTAAACATTTAACTAATTAAAATCAACTCCGAGAATTAACCTTTAAACACTCACATAGTAACTAGGGTCTACCCCCCTTGGCTTCCCTAGGAGTAAGCCTAGACATAAGAAGTTCAACTCGAGGTGACAGTGGGCTTGAACTTAGGCATTGTGCCTCCAAGGACACACTAAGTGGATTGGACTTGGTCCACGTTAGCGAGTGTGTATAGTCATAGTTGTTGTTATGACCACTATTGTAGTTCTTAACAACCCTAAAATCATCCATAAAAGCATTGGCATTTGTACTAAACAAACCATAATAATTGGATATTGAAGTAGTGTCTTATTACTTTATTATAGTAGTTTTCTGAAGTGGTTTTATTGGTGTCATCACCATTAATTAATGTTGTTTAGACAACCATTTAAGTCATTCATTGACTTGTATTTATCTTGAAAAGTGTAAGTGACAAACCATTATCAAGTTTGCAAGATTATTGTATCTCTTCCTTGTTATCATAACTTGCACATTTCAAGATACATTGCTGCTACTATGATCTCACTTTCATTGTATAGTAACTTGCTCAGACAAAAAATAATTTGTTTAATAAGTCATTGATTATAACTATTGCTACTAACATTTGATGTTTCATTGGTAAAGGGTAGGTACAAACCCATTTTCATTTTCCCTTATCCCTTTCAAATTCACCAAAGTGACTTCTTTTGTTGAATGACCTAGAGAGAGGGGTGGGTTTTCACTGTATCTTTTTTCCCTTCATCAACCAACTAGGTCCTGGGACATCTCCCTTGGAGTGAGGTTTTCCTCCTCCTAAAGAGAAAGAGGTACCCTGTTGGGGTGAAAGTGATAGGGTTACCTCCATGTTACGTCAATCTAAGCCTACTTACCTTCAGGCTTTAGGAAAGTATAGACTATGTGATAATAGGATGGATTGGATAGTTGGTCTTGAGAATTATTGTAATAGAGCGCTTTCCCCCTCGAATAGGTAAGTGAACATTGTTTCCTATCAATAAAGGTGTTGTTTTGTGGTTTCATCTATTGTGTTGTTCCGCTGTTATTCTCTGCAATATTTTTGTTTTGGCTATTATAATAGATCTGGTACCTTACAAAAACAATGTCCACCTTGAATCTACCTTGTTCACATGAAGCTTCCCCAAGTTGAGGTCATGTGTGGGGTTTCTACCTAAGCATGAAAAATAGTGCCCACAAATGCTCCACCTTGGTTGGCATTTTGCATTAGTTATTTTTTATGGGTCACGTCTATTTCTTATGAGAGACATTTCATTGTCCTCGGGATCCCTAGGTGAGCATCGAGAAGGTTCATGATTGGATTTTATCTTTTTCCAGCTAAAATCCTCTGGGCATTTAGCCCCTTATTCCCATGAAATGAGGAACAATCCCTTCTTGGTTCAATATACCCGAAATTCCTAAAAGGTAAGGAGATGAGAGGATGAAGTGTGGAAAGTGATAAGTATGGTTGGGAGTCGCACGATGAATCATCAAGGGGACCTCCTAGTAACACACCTATCCCCAAGGGAGACCCACTTACTAGGGAACAATGTCAACCACCAAGGTGAAAAAAGGTAAAGAGCATAATGTCCAAGTAGACATTACATAATCAAAAGAAGTTTAAAATGCACAAACTCAATTGCCTCAAACACGAAAATGACACTCACCATAATACTTGGCTTTTACATCATGGAGAAAGACCCAATGTCTTCCGAAAGCCAACTGATGTAGTGGATACCCTCATGATGAACCTAGAACTGTGGTGGTGAAGAGGGCCTCTATCTATGCAAGTGAACACTATTGGTCAAGTTGTCTCTCAGTACTCCATGTCTGAAACCCAAGGCCTCGAGACATCATCTCCTTAGTTATCCCTAGTAATTGGTGATAACATCTCCTTCATCTTTGTGGATCATGGACAAATATTGTATATACTATGAGTTGAATCAAATCTTTAAGGATTATTCCTATGTACCATGAATGATGTTGTGATTGTTCTTTTTTTTGTCTTATTTATTTATTCACGTGGACAAGATAATATTTCTTATTTAAATCTATCTCGTTGTCATTCCAAACTTGCAACTTTGGGATGATTGTACTCCCAAATCATCATTTGGCACTGTTATCAGGTTTGCAATTTGACAAGGGTACTCCCTGGTGGCAACACTTGGAGATTGGTAGGGAGGATGCCAATCTATTTAGGGACAACAACAAAGGCCAAGTCAAAGTGTGGATATGCAGATGCTTGGAATAAATTAACACAATAGTTTTAGAGAATTGCAGAGACAATAATTTTGTATGCTTTATATTCCAATAATTAAAATGACAAGCGTACGCCATCACAAATTTTGCACAAGAGATGATCCACCAAGGCAACTATTTTCTTTCTTGACGAAATACTACTTCTATTAAACAAAAAAAGAAATGTACAATATGAATGGCCTTGTACCATGATGCAGTTAAAGTTGTAGCAAGGTCAAAATAAGCTTGAAAAGAGAGATTCTGGGTAGAAGAGAAACCATACTATCTAAGTTAAGCATCTGGGTAGAAGAGAAGAAACTGGTGATTTCTCTAGGTAGAAGAGAAGAAACTGGTGATTTCTCCTTGAGTTGTACAACAACAATAAATGTTGTAAGTTTGCTAGGGTTAGAGCTAGTAAAGTTAGTAGAACACTTGAGAAATTTAGAAAAAAAATGATTTTATTAACTACTTTCACCATAATATTTACTTCTATATTAGTGTCGTTATCATTCTAGGCCCTGTTATCGCACAATTTGTACTTTCCCAAAATCCCAAGGCAAGTGGTATAGAATTGTCGTAACTAGGAATAACCTATCACTGTCACCTTAATAGGATATCCCTTTCTATTTAGGAGTATGTCAAGATTACACCAGGGGAGACGTCCTCGGTGACATGGGGGGTTTGAGAAGGCTAAAGTAAGTAATCACAAGGAAACCCTTCACCTCTCATAGATCAATCAAGTCAAAGGGTTCTTTATGTCTTATAGAGATGAAGCAAATAGATAATATTGTGTACCTGCCCATAACAAGACAACAAGACAAAAAGGGGTACTTTCCAAGTACCAAGTCCAAAATGATTATTAGTGTTTCATAAGAAAATGAACCTAAAAAAAAACAAGCTAGCTGATATGAATTTGCAGCAATACAATAGTTTATAACACTAATTAATATTTATAACAGCCACAGGAATTATGCCTCAAAAGTTCTTGAAAATGACATGAAGAAATAGCTTTAACCTAGCTAAATGATAAAAGCTTGTCACAAGCAAGTTTGGAAATTTCTAGCTAGCAAAACAGGTCACTTTTGTAGAGAATTTGCTGCAGTTAGATGGCTGTAGCAATCTTTTGCAACATCAGCAAATTCTAATGGTCAAAAGTGCAAGAAAACACCACACAAAGTTATCACTTACCTAGCAGATTGACTAGCAATTATCACAATTGAGTTTTGGATGGGTTAAGTGCAAGTTATGTAGGAACATTTATCAAATCAATGTATGTTTGTATGGATATAGCAATGTTTTTCTACAACAAGAAGTTAGCTAAGGAGATAGTCTAGTTTAGGGTTAGCTAATGTTAGTAAAAGATTCAAGGATAAAAGTGTGAGTGTTTGTTTGATCAATCAACACTTGCAAATGGTAGACCAGTGCCTTTCTAGGGTAAATGGAGTCACTAATGGCAGCAACTAATATTAGAGGAGAAATAACAATGATAATGATATGCCGAAGGGATGGAGAGGATAAGAAAGGTGTTGGTATCCCAAGGCCTCAACAATCCATCTCCAAGAGATAATTGATAGAAAGTAACAAAGGTTAGGCCCTAGCGATTTCTCATTTCCTTGAACAAATTGTAATAAAATATGCAATTGGGCATGGAAGTAGGATTACTAGAGTGATACGATGGTAGGGATATAGTATCTACTTCAAGATAGGTGTCTTTCAAGAATTTTTAGCACATGGAAGACTATAGAGAAAACAATAATAACATATGTCTTTCCTCTAGGGTTTCAAGAAAGCAATTTCATAATCTTAGACATGAAACAAGTAAAATTAACCATAAACATTAATTCAATAAAAAAACCCTAGTTGAAGATCCTCCACATGAAAATTGCCAAAGTACACCAAGAAATTCCTCCTCCAAGAAGTGTGCACCACTAAATTTCAGCCAAGAAACCTTAAAGAAGGTCGAATTTCAGACCACCACTTGTGTGATGAGTGAATGATGAAAAAATATGAGAGTTTTATCTCTTATTTATACAATGTCAATGACCTTTAATTACAATTAGGTCATGAAAAGGTTGACATGGCCAAATTACATGAAAAATCTAGTTTTTACACAAATTACAATAATTAAACCCTAAAATCATCTTTAGAGGTGACGTCATGCCCTTCTAGGGTGACGTTGAGCCTCCTGGGTGAAATGTTGGGCCTCATCAGCAAAACGTTGAGCCTTACAAGCCCCTAGATGATTCCACACCTACCAATTAGCACAAAAATGCCTTCAAAATGCCAATCCTGACATTGGGTGACATCTAGGGTCACAATGGTGATGTTATGGGCCTCCCAAGGCCAACATCCAGGTGGAAGGGCAAGATCCCCCTGGGTCTAGGTCTGCCAAAGTGTCTCTGGTGAAACATCCTTCCTTTTCCCTGGTGCAAGTCTTTGACATCTCTTTGCCCCTGGCTGGGGTCACACCATCCATTTGTGGGATTTTAGACCCATGGAGGTCCAAGCTAATCGTCTCCTCATATGTACCTGTCCATCGGGCATGGTCCTGAAACAACAAAAAGTACGCCCTCCATGGTCCATAAGTCACAGGGATCACAACAATGTCAATCACAACCAATAATCAAATTACCCAAACATGTGCATCAAACCCCCATTTACCCAGACAAATGCTCAAAGACGTTATGCAGTTTAAAAAGTCAGGTTCATAGAGGGTCTTAGGATGTCCTATTGGGATAATTCTCCTCAAGTTTGGGGTGTTTCCCATGAAGAACAATCTATGTCATGTAAGTGTGTGAAATGGTGTAGGGGGAATGTTTGGGCAGAGGATGTAGTGATAACAAGGAAATGCAGGTCTTTCCTGTGGGTGCCTCTGTAGAGGGCGAGTTGTACCTTATCATGTATTCCATTGTTTCCTAGCCCATCCAATGCCTTCTATTCTTAGTCTTATTGCCTTTTATTTTCAAGGGAAAATATGGGGGACACTGTCCTGGCGTGGTGACAGTGTTACCCACAAGCACTTCATGGAAATGAGAAGGTTGGCTCGTGATGAGACCCCCTTTCTCTTGGATATGCCACCAAGAGCCATTACCCTGGTTTGGTGATCAGATAGATCGTAGTGTCATGCCTCTACATGCCCATGGACCTAATAGGCCGGCTCATGATGAGACCTCCCATCCACCAACTAGACCTTGAGTTTTATTTTATCTTATGGGTCCCCTTTTCTTACTGAGAAGCCTTTTATCACTTTCTCAAGAATCCCTAGGTGAAGCATCTTAAAGGTTTTATATTGGATTTTAACTCTTGCTAGCTACTTTTACCCTTTGGGCCTTTAGGCCCTTCTTCCCACAAGGCATGGTACAACCCTTTCTAGTGTGGCAAACCCAATGCTCGAACCAAGGTAGGGGGAGATGAGAAGAATAATGATGAAAAGTGGTAAGTATGGAAGGAATGGAGGATGACCTTTCATAGATCCACCCAGTGGAAACTCATCCTAAAGGAGAACCAACTTACTATGGAATTTTGTCACCCCCTTAGGTATGAACAAGTTAAAGAGCATAATTTCCAAGCAAATGTTATGAAATGAAGGAGAGTTTAGCGCAACATATTCAAATTCTTTGAAAATCAGAGTGACAAATACCATGATACCCAGACTCATTACATCATGGAGCAAGACCCACTGCTACTTTAGGACCAGGCTGGTGGGATGGATGTTGCCATTGCTGATAGATGGAATGTATTGAAGAAAAGATGGGCCCTTCGGGGCCAAGCTTAGGTCGTCTGTCTTTTGACACTCCATGTCTAGGACATGTGGGGCTTGAGACATGATCTCCTTAGTTATCCCTAGGATAGGGGATAACAGGGCGTATGGAGTCTCAAATGTAACCAAGCTTGAATATTGATCTAATTGAAGTCAAGTGGTAGAGTCTAAACCTGAAGGTATAAGCACGTTTGGGCCTTAGGATTTAGACTTTGAGGAAAATGATATCCAGGGCGCAAGCACGTTTGGTCCCTAGATATCATTTCTCCTTTCTTGTAGATTTAGTTAGATCAAAGGTTAATTGTCTATGGATAAAATACTAAAATGCTAGCACTTTAGGGCTTTAGGCTTCTGACCCTAGAAAGGATGTTTCACCAACTTAGAAAAATAAAACTTTGTGAAAAGAAAAAAAGCACTTATGTTCCCTTCGTGGGTTTCAACAAAACAAGATTTCTTGCAACAAATTAGCAATTTCACCATTTACATCAACAAAATACCATAGAATTGCAGAAAATTACTTTCTTTGTCCAAGAAACCAAGAGTATGAAACTCTAATTGCAGAAATATCCATCCAAAATCAGTAAAAGCATCCACAATAGACCTTCTTTAAGCATAG
>ML790038.1:541291-575349 GCA_009831015.1 Picea engelmannii | reverse complement strand
GTATGATTGTTCATTTGTTCATTGCTTATTTACTCTGTAGTTATTGGATAATAATGCTTCATTGATATAGCACTTGGATTATATGGTTAAAAGGGATTAAATTGCTCTATTACTAATTCACCCCCCCTCTCAGTAATCCAACACTGTTATCCACCAATTTGTACAAGCTAGATTTCCTGAAGAGCCGCCAAAGAATGAGAAATCAATGCTCATGTGATAGAGTTCAGAGTTCATCTAGTCCTGCAAAAGACCACTTTTTCCCTATTTCCACTATTGTAATAAATGACCTAAGTATGAGATATTGTAAAAGGATATTGGCCACCTAAGACCTAGGCATGAACATGTACTCTAGAGATTTTTTTTTACTTGTTAATTATTTTTTCTGCTTGCCTTTGTGAGCGATTAAATAATTTCTAAGTTTTTTCACTCAAAAAATGAACTCCAGAGTTGGAGTATGTGTTGGTGGTTAGGCCTTGGCATGGAAAACCAATGTCTAGTGTCTGAATGTATATGAGCTCATACTAGGTCACATTGATTGAGTCATTTGGAAATTGTGGCTAGCTTTGGTAGTTTTTTTTTAATGTTTTAGTGAAATAATTAAATTCTTGCAAAATGGAATTTTTTTAATTCTGAGTCAATAAATTGTAAAAATATGGCATAAAAAAATGCCAGATGCCATATTTATGGTCGTTTTCCAGTCCAGAGTATCATGTAAACCCCTATTTCCCATCTTTCGAGACAAAAAAGTGATTATTATCACTAAAACATCAAATTTACTCGAAATTTACGGAAAAGGGGTAATTAAATTCATTTCCTATTTTTTAGGAGAACTGGGGAACATGTTTCCATCATGTCCCCAGTTGTTTGGAAGCCTAGGAAATTTAAGCTAAGGTAATTTAAACTTCATTGAGGTGATGTAGACAAGGGGGAGATCCCAATGAAGGGACTCGACCCCACCTTCTTACTTGGCGCATTCTAGAGGATTGGCGCACATCCCAAAGTGCCCACGCATTCCCTAACTCCCACTTCACTTCCCCTCACTCAACTCTCACCTCACATCACTCCACCTCACTCACCCTACACTCCACACCACTCCCTATACACTCCACTCATCACTCCCATTAACCTCACGCATCTCCCCTTCACTCACGCACTTACCCTAACCCTAATGTGCATCTCCCTCTTAGCTCACGCATTCCCTCTTTGGATTTGTCACCGCCTAAAGATATAAAGACAAGGCTAACCCTCCTCCATTCATGAGAGTTGGAGCTTGGGAAGATAGACCTATTGTATCATTGTATCATTTGAAAATTGAATAAAGAAGACTTTGGAGTTCTATTGTTGTGGATGTTATGTGTGGATGCTTGGATCTAGTGCTATTTTTTATGAGGTAACTTGTATCTTGTATTCCAATTTTGTAATTCATTTGCAAGGATTTAAAGTTATTCTATCATACAGTAGGATAATATAAATCTATCTTGATTCATCTTATTTCTTCCTTAGAAATCACAGACTTTTGTTGGCACAGGGGCAGACCGAGGGTTCAACGCTCAAGAGCACACCAACAAAACCCTAACTATCGGCCCTTTCAGCAACACCTGTGAAGCAGATGAAGTCTCACTCGAGGTAGAGGCAGGGGTGGTTACAGGACTTAGATGTCTGCAACCTTAGTTGGGACAACGATATGTGATTGTATATTTTACAGGGCACTTAACATAGATCACTCATCAATATTTAACCCTTATGGTACTTCACAGATAGCACAGAGCATCGCAGTGAATACTTATACTAAAGATGATTCAGTACTTAGCCACAAAAATATAGATTAGACGCAACATATCAAGCACTAAGAATATTATATATCAGATCTAACATTCATTCATATATCATAAGCACAGAGCATAACTAGATCTACTTAATCACAGCAAGCACTTAGCCAAGAAGGAAATAAACACATTAGGTCAAAGCACATAGCATAATACACACAGTTATCGTGGTTCACCCCCACCCTGGGGCTACGTCCACAAAGTCTTCTTATTTATATTATCTCGGTCAAGCGGTTACAACACATAGCTTCAGTAACCCTTACTTCGCACAGGACAAAAGATCTGCGCAGCTCACTATATCCTTCTTCCTTGCACTTCAACACAAAACTACAACAACTTGCACTTAGCTTTTCAATCTCCTTACAATCATGCACAGGGCACTTGCAATATACATACAATCACACAGATCCAACTACTAGCACTAAGCCTTTAGCTATACATCACATATATGTACTACTATTACCACTACCACTACTATCTTACATTGCCTAAGTATCTATTTATAGATTACAAAATGGGCCTAAGCTTGGGTAAACCCACGGGCCGACATCCCTTTCCCTTTACATCAACCCAAAACCCTAAAAGGGACCCAAAAATAGGTCTTGCTTCCCTAATTTCCACTTCGCATTGTGCTCCATCTTTGGCAAGCTGTCGCAGTCCCAAAAACAGTCAAATATGACCAAGTATTCTTCAAAACTTGGTCAAGGGCCAAGAACTTTTATATTGCATGCTTCATTTTTGGTTATACTAACATGCATGTTTGAGCGTTGTTTTGTGTAGGGAAGACCTTTAACAAGTGTTGCAAGATTGGATTACATTGTTGTAGGTTCCTCAAGCTTGGAGGATTGATAGGTTTTTGCTTCAACCGTTATTGTCCAAGAGTTTCAAAAGATCAAGTTCCCTCTACTCTTCATCAAAGGACCCCATCACCCATAAACTTTCAATTTGTGAAAGAAAAATAGTTTCTTCTTCTCACTCTCATCTTTATTTAAAATCATTTGGTTACCTTTATTGCATGCTTGAGAAGTTGGTTTAAATACAAAGTTTAGATTAGTTTCTTTTGCATGCAAAGTATCTAGATCTAGTGGTAATTTTTTCAAGTTTAAAAAAGTAGATCTAGGGCATTTTCTAGCCTATTTTCTCTTAGATTTGAAGCTATTTAAGTGTATTGTTTAGCATTTAAGATCAAGCTAATTAAATGTCCCATGCTTGATGTTTTAGGACAGAAAACATAAACAGTTAGAAGAGCCTAATTTTAGTCCATGCAAACTGTCCAAAAGTCTAAAAAATTTCAATTTTTGCCTCAGAAAAGTTTTTGAATTTTTTTTTGATAATTTGTTTTTATCTTAAAAGTATTTTATATCATATTTTAATGAAATTTGTTTGTTGTTTTCTTGCATAAATAACAGGTACAAGGGGATATTCCGCCAAATTTTGGTGAAATCAAGGCTTCCGGGGCACCCTGGGGGGTTTCAACTTCATCAACGAAGTTTATCTTATTCTTCCTTTCTTGTACTTTCCTTCAAAGATCCAAAATTTATAAGGATCCTCTTTCTTTATTAAATATAAATCTCAAAGAGAACCGTTGTTCTCTGTTGTAATAGTTGCAATACAAGTGGGCCCTTTTGTGCCCAGTTTCTCCATCCCCGTTAGCGGGATTTGTGTGTCTTTGTGTGGTTTTCTTTCTTGATGCATGCCTAAATCTCTTAATCAAACACACAAGTCAAGTAAATCGAACACACACTCATATTTCATCTGCATGGCTAATTAAAGGAATCTTGAATCTCTTATGCATGTTTAGTTTACTTTGCTTCAAGTACTTTAAGCAATAAATCTTGCAACCTTTCAATTTCTAAATAATGTTGCAGTTTCTATCTTTCAATTACAAAGCATGGCACTAGATTTATGTGTTGCAAAGATCTTTCTTTTTCCAAGTACTTCTTCATTTTTTTCTCTACAAAGCAGGGTACTCAGTTTATCTTTATTTCAAGCATTGCAAAGTAATTAAACCTTGTTTGTAGTCTAATTAGGACAATCTATGAAGCAATTAGCTTAATGCGCGAAAAACGCCTAAAAGTGACCTGCGAAGTAAGGCGGCCCCTTTCAGGACCTGGTTTTCCCACTCATTTTGGACATCCAACACTTTTAGTGAGTTTATTGGTGAGACCTCTTGGGTTTCGGTAAACTCTCCGCAAGTTCCAAACAAAGAGCTAGCCTCCAAAGGGGCCACATTTTCTCATTAACTCCACATTAATTTACCTTAATAAAACTTTCGATCTACATTGCCCACGACTCCATTTAAGGCACTGGTAATTGGTATATCTATCTTTATGTGAGAAAACTTTTACATTCATGCATTTTGTCTAACTTGTATGCTTAAATCTTGCAGATCTTGTATCCTTTGATATATGCATGTTTATGAGCAAGAACTTTATGATTATGATGATGAAAAATGTTAAATGTTGATTGGTTAGTTTTATTTCAAGCAATAAAATCCTAGAAATAAGTGTTTTTTCTTTCTTAGTTTTATAATAGCCTTAGATTGTTTTTATAGGGACTACCCCCCTTGGCTTCGCTAGGAGTTGGCCTAGATGGAGGAGTTGAGGATCAAGTGACAACACCTTGACTTGAAACTTGCCCCCAAGGATAGACCAAGTGGATTGAAGGTTTCTTCCATGTTACCCCAAGTGTGTATAAGGACGACAACAAGTCCAAACAACTTGCTATGCTTGTCAATGATTCTCTGAATATCTGGTGAATAGTGAATCTCCCCCTTCTTGTCCACATGTACTGATTTCCTACACTCAAAAACATATACAATGTCCTCTCTTCTGAAAATGGCTTCCATGCGCTTTGTTGTAACCAACCTAGGTGTGTTTCCTGACATGCCCCTGAGAACTACATTTTTCCCACTTTCCTCTGTGAAAGACAACTCCTTTGTCTTGTATTTGGTGGTGATCAGTCCCAACGTACTAAGCCACTGAACCCCAAGGATGATATTTGTGTCTGGAAGGTCCATCACATAGAACTCTTGTGTTAAATCATGCCTGCCCAATGTAAGCTTCATCCCTAGAATATACCTGTTACAGGGCATGGTGTTTCCTCCTGCTACCTCCACCTTGAATCCTTAAAATTCCACCGTGGGTATGTGCCTCCTCTATAGTAGGGATGATTCAATAAAGTTTTGAGAAGCACCCCCCCATCAATGAGAACGAAAACTTTTTGTCCCTGCAATACCCCTCTCATCCTAAAAGTGTTGTATTTGGGTACCCCAATGATGGATGTCAATGTGGCCTTCTCATCTGTTGCAATGTCTTAACCTGTGCCTTCCTCTTCTGTAGTTTCAGTGGTGTTTGATTCTATGTTTTGTAGGTGGCCGAAATATTCATCCTCCTCATTATCAAAAGTTACCTCAATGTAATGAGCCTTGCCTTTTCCCATACACTTGTGGGATGGATCCCAAGGCTCTTTGCATGTATAACATAGTTGCTTCCTTCTCAATTCTCTTCTAGTGTTCTCATCCATTCTACCTCTTCCTATTTCAAACCCCCTTTGGTCTCTTCCTCCTTGATTCATGGGAGGTATTTAGTCTCTTCCTCCTGTATTTAGATGTGGTCTAGGGATTAATTTAGATTTTGTTGTTGGGCCTAGATCTCTAGTCCTCCATATAGCATCCTATAAGTTGGTAGGCTTGAAATCCTTAACCAAACCCTTTAAGGGTTCCATCAATCCCTCTATGAAAATCATCATGAGTCTTGATTGAGACACATCTTGCACCATGATCGCTATCCTCTAAAACTCCTCAATATACACCTCTAGTGATCCTGTCTGCCTAAGTTGGGCGAGTTCCCTGAAATGTAGCTCTAGATTCCCCTGGTCAAACCTGTCAATAAGCCTGTGTAAACTCAGTGTAAGCCACTATCTGATTTTGGCCAAGTGTAGTTAACCCATGGTACCACCAGTCATGAGATTTTCCCTCCAAGTACATGGTGGAAAACTTGATGGAATCCATCTCTTTCATTGGGTTAAGCTGGAGATAAGTGTCAAGTTTTTTCACCCAAGCCTGTGCAGTCATCTTGGGAGATCCATCAAAATAGGGGATTTCCATTTTACCAGCCCTGTGCTCTAACTCATAGTTGTTCCTGTGGTACGACATGGTTTTACCTCTGAGTTTAAATCCACAATATTGATGTAATGGGATTTGTCTTTGGATTGTTATGCTTAGTGAGTTATATTCCCTGACATACTGCTCGAAATTGTCCTCAATTTCATCATGGTAGCTTGGTTGTGTCTGTTCATCCAAAAAAGAGGGTATAGACATCAGCAGGAACACATTTAACATTTAACATTTAACTAGCCTCTTTGTTTGCATATGTTTCAGGCCCCTTTCCTCCATGAGTCAAATGCAATAGTACCTGTGAGATCTCATTTTGATTGGAACTTACCTTCTCTAAGGTCTCCCTCAACCCACTCTGACTCCTATGCACTATCTCCTGGTTTTACTATAAGTGTATGACCAATGTACACTACTTATGAAGTATAGACTGATGTAGTTCTTGTGCCAAGTTTACTAATACGTGTGGCTTACTATCCTCACCTGAACCTTCCATGTTCGCCTTTGGTTCACCTACCTTCTTCCTACGTCTACCCATATAGATACCACTAAACCTCTGCATGTGTTGATCTCCACTAGCTGGGAGGATGAACGCTCTGATACCACTGTAATGTTCCCAAGCCAATTTTTTCACTGGGAACACCAACTGCTCATTGTTTAACTGATGTGTGTGTGTTTTCTTGTAGGTTTACTCTTGAGTTATGTCTTAGGGTTTGTAGATTCAGTTAACAAGCATATGAACATAGATATGAAGATGCAGCATATGGAAATACAAGATATGACAAGAAACACTAGATATGGAACCAAACAACATAGATCCGACCTTTATTTCGAAAATATGAAAGAACCTGATACAATAGGACTACATATCGGGAATAACATCAAATAGATCCTCTAGTTATCAACATAAGAAGATATAAGCCTCCCAAGGTTGAATACAAGATGAAGACCAATACAATATGAACCAGGGTCAAATCCAAACCCCCCTGTCTGAAAATACGCCCTCTTGAATGGTTGTGAAGGGCCAATATTTTGGCCTAGCTGCTGGAAGCCTCCAAATGGCACCAAAATCTGCAGAATGATAAATCGGGGCAAATAAAACCCCCTCCTGCAGTCTCAAGCTGAAATGCCAAGATATGCTCCTCCAAAACATTGAATCCTCAAGTAGAACTGCAGCCTCCTTAATACCGTCAAGACCTAATAATTCGGTCTTGTTGAAGGAGACCTCCAATCACTATGAAACTCTCTAGAATGTTAGATCAGGCCAAGGTGAACCTCCTGGTGAAGTCTCAAGGTGAGATATGAAGTTTTACTCCTCCAAACTAAGTAGATCTGATTCCCAATAGCGCCCTCCTTCTCTCCAAATCGTGCCAATGCTCTAGGAAATCAACTGGATCATATAACTCTCTCAAAATGCACTAGAGATGATGATCAAGGCCTTGCAAAGAAAACCCAAGTGCCCAAATCTCCAAAATCCTTCTCAGGCTCCTATATCGAATCCTCCTCCAATCAATGGTGCGCCCCTTCGCTGAAAACCCTCTAGTTACACCCTGTTGTTTCCCTGAATAGAAGATATGACCTATAGCTGAAGTAGAATGGTGTGGGTGGAGTATTGCATCACCGAGACCAAGCTTGGAACAAGATAGGTGGAATCTTTCACCACTGAGTTGTCCTCTAGGGTTTGTATTCTCAAAACCCTCAAAATTGTTGTGCTCTAGAGCGCAAAAGAAAAATTCAATAATCATCAAAAGGTGAGTGAGAGGTGCGCCCTTGCCTTTCCTTTATACCTCCAATCCGTTTCTCTGTTGAGTTAGTTTAACCCCTAGGGTTAACTCCTAACTCATTCTCATCTGTTCTATTCTTTCATTGAGTTACTTTTCTTTATCCAAGTCAGATTAATATTATAACGTTGGGTTTAGTTGACTTCTCCCCATAGTGTTTGAGACTATAGTCTAGTGGGCATGACTAGACTACTGAGTACTCCAACCCTCTTCATCAAGAGGTGGGGGACATTACAATAGTTGTAAAGGAAAATGAGGGGGGCTACTATGTTGTTATATGTGGACATGTTGATCATCATCATGGTCGGGATCATTGTCTTCATTGTGGGTCATGAGACGTGATCTCCTCTACATACCCCTAGGCATGGGGGGATAACACTCCTCTAGTTACCCCTAGGCATGGGGGGGGTTTCAAATCCAATGTAATGTCAATGAAGGATGATACGTTTATATCCAAACCCCTTTTACCGAGGAAGAATCATGGCACATATTCCAACTCTAAAATCATGAAGATATATAACAAGTTGAAAAACCTAGTTAAGGCAATAATCAATCAAAATCCTCTGCTCATAATCTTGGTTTCTAATGAGAATTGAAACCCCAACCTTTAGAAAACAAACAAAAATTGATTTTGCTCATATAAAAACGAGGTGGGTTTTGAATTGTATTAACAATGCAAGTAACAACATGTACCTTTTAAAACTTTCTAACAATGAGAGGATTGTCATGCATTACTAACATATTTCAATATGTTTTAATTTGAATGAATTCAGGTTCGAATCTTTGCTTGTATGATAACAAAAAAGAGGGGTTCAACCAATCTTTCCTTTACAACAATACGAACCCAGGTTTGAATCCATTTGGGGTCATGGGTCGAGGAGAATGACCCAAGTAAAAGCATAAGAAACCAAACACCATGCTCGTAATGGAAATATTTGAAAACAATAGTACGTTGAATTCAAACATCATCACTACTTTACAACAAATAAACTCGGGTTCAAATTCTCTTAAAATCTGTGTATACCAAAAAAATGTCTAACTCAATACTTTCGAAACTATAGAGATGACAGTAAAGAACTAAATTGAGTTTGAATCCTTGATTCTTTGCATGCTATATCAGAGACGAGTTCGACCCATATCCAATTTCAACTATTTACAAACTTTCATCAACATAAATGACAAATCCAAGATGGAAAATGAGAGAATGGGCAATGAACAATAGAAACTAAAAATCTTTATGCCATTTACATTCCAAAATCCACCAATTCCTTTATTATATTCCTCAAACAATTTTCTAAGAAACGAAAGATAGGGAAAGAGAGAACTTTTACACATAAGACTAGCCAGTAGAGCCAAAACTTAACCATTACAAACAAATCATATGCAAAAGATGGTTAGTAGCTGGTGTACTTGTTGTATCCAATGGTTGGTTTATATCAGAGCTGGGACAGTTGCCACAATGACCAAGTGGATTCTTTCTCAAGATCGAGATGAGCTCTGTTCCACTAGCCAAACAACACAAACAGCATAACCCTAGTTCATTGAAAAGTGGTAAAGCACAAGCCAAATCGACAATAAAGACCATGTCCTATTGAAATAAATGCATGGATAACTCATTTACGTTCCATACCATGCCAACTCAACACATGAGATAAATAACCAAACTCATGCCATGCAAACTTCATTACAATCGAGTTGCATTAGTTAGTGTTACCAACATCGCAATAATATCGCGATGTTGGCAATATTATCTTCAAAATCAGGGTCGACGATATTTTTCGATATTTTCATTCTTACAACATTGTTTTTCATTCTTACGACATTTTTCGATATATTCCCCGATGTTGCCGATATTTTTTGTTTTCGGACCCTCGGCGATATTTTGCCGATGTTGATGTTTGCAACACTGTTATTTCCACTCACATAATATATTTCCATGCACTATATCTACCTCAAGATATATGCCATTTAAATCACCATCAATCAAATCGACCTGTATATATATGTGAGCAAACCCAGACTTATAACTTTTAACCAATGATATACACCATTCAAAACATATGTTGTACAACATATATTATGCGTTGCTTGACCATATTGTATATCAAACCAAATGTTTCAAACATTTTCCCCATAGCTAACGTATTCCATAACATTTATACTTAAACATTACCTTTTTCTTATCACCATTGTTTCAACATGGAACCAATGTGAGCTTGTAAAGTGAATCTGTTCATATGATATATCCTGTGTGCATACTATGACTATATAACAAAGATCTTTGTATATGTATTAAAACTTTCCATATTTATATGGTTTATAAAACCATGCTTTTACTTCTCATACCTTGACTCTATTGCATGTATGCTCAATTGTAAAGTTTACATGTCTTGAATTCATATGCACAGAAAATAACTTTAACTTATATTGTGCCTGTAATCATAGGAATAGGGAAGATCATTTTGTTTGCATATTTCACAAGAACCATGTCACCAAAATGTTAAAGAATGAAAATAAGTTACCATCGCTAACCTGCACTGAACTTAAGTGCAACAACCATTTTTGTGATCTAAACATGTCAAGCACCACAAGAACTATAGATCAACATACCATAACTTTGAAGTTTCATCATAATATTACTGACATGCAGATATGCAAGTGTGCTAAGGAAAATGATTGAAAATAATCATTTATATGTTTTCTAATAGGGGACCCACCTATTAATATTATATCATAAATATAGATATAGGCCTTTCAATCATTTGCAGGATTTTAATAATAGGTGACGAGACTTTGATTCAACACCCCTCATAGATGACAAACTTCCTTAATAAGAGGCATAAGAGGGGGACTTTGGTGCAGCATCTGACCTCAAAAGGCCCTTCAAATCTCCTTCTTAATAATCTCCATGAATGCACAGGTCGGCCCTACTTCCCTTTGACACCAATTCAATACATAAAATTTTCCAAAGGTCGGCCCAACAAGTCTTCATAGAGGTAATCCCTCAATTACATCAACATTTTAACAAACATACAGGTTGGCCCTAACCTGATTGTTGCATAGGTCGGCTCCAATTGTTTTCAAGTATACAGGTCACACACATTCACATAAGTTTTAAGGTGCCTCCTTCATATTTTCCTTGGCCTAAAACGCCCAAAAAAAACCCTCGCTATAACAATTGGTTCAGGTCCGAGGTAATATCTTTGGTTGTCTTAATGCTTGATGACAGTCTCCCCTTCTAGTCACATAACCAGAAAATGCTTGCAGCTTCTCAATATATCCTTTAAGGTGCCCTTACTATTGGAATAATTAATATATTCCAGAGTCATTTCTAAATGATAAGCCAAACAAGTTCCTTGATGTGTAATTTCTATGCAACAGGTATGGACTAATTCTCATTTAAGGTGATGCTATAGGTTTTCAAAGTGTTGGGGTTTGAGGTCCCATCATCCATCAAGTATAACTTGGCTCATAAACCTAGATCAACCACTGCAGACTACAAATACCAATCACCTTCGCCAATCAACCTGAACATGGATTGCCTTGTGAAGCATGTTCAATATGCTCAGTTTCAACAGATCCAAATGATCTACATCTTCTGGTAGACTTATCCTCTACCACAGGAGTCTTAGGCAAATTTTTTGAGGTCAGGTTCACATCATCTTGCTTAGTGGTGTGAAATTTTCATTAAAACATAAAAATTATCTTTTGTTGCAATGAGGCATTGTCTCATGCAATGCTCTCAGTTGGAATCGTTAATTGTTGAACTAGATATATCTTCTGAACAATTGAAACTATCTCATCCAGAATTACATGTTGAACTGGTTCATCCTCTCCAATTTTTCTCCTCAATTATGAGGTAATCTCCAGTGTTGATGAACAGAGTTGCCTAATTGATTCCTTCCAAAAAAATTGGGTTATGTCATGTACACCCTTAGGTCCTTGTTGTAAAATTTTTCTTATATGGGGAATCCACATATGATTCGTCCATTTGTGATTCTAAATTAAGAATACACCTTGGTGTTTTGATGCCATTAATCTCTTCAAGAGAATTGCGTTGGCTCGATCTCTCATATGTCATTGGAAATCTCTTTGTTGTGTATGATGTAGCCAGTGTATATGATGCTTCACAAGCATTTAGTCCTTCTCTCTGTGTCTCCTCTCTTCTAATGTTTTAGTAGATCCTCGAGAATCAAAACAAAGCCAACCTTGTCAAGGTTCTTCATTAGCATCCCTAGGACTATCCCGAGATCCATCGGTAGTTGGGCCATCACCATTCTGTGTCTTCTTTGTTTGAATCAAATGGATTATGTAGGTGTAATTGTGCACTTGTTCCGTAGTCCATTTACCACAGTTACCTTACATTGCCCTTCCTTCAATGGATTCCAGATCTTCTCCTTGCCAAACCAATGATTTACAACAACTTCTTGTTCTTTGTCTAATTCCTCTTGAACGTTAGCTCCACTAATACCTTCAAACAATGAAGGTATTGATTGGGTTTGTGATCTCCCCCCATTTCTACAAGTACCCAACAAAATAGTGGATAAGAATGCCCATTCAACCACTATGAAGGGATCTTAGGAGGATCGATTTGCACTTTTGGTGAGATGGCTTGAGGATCCATATATCTCAGGGGCCTTTGGAGGTCAGCATGGCAGCTTGGGAAAGCATTCACCCTTCTTTGGAGGAGAAGACCTCACCTTTGGGGTTTACTTCATCTTGTGCATTGTACATGTGGCTTGACCACTTTTATTTTATTGTTGTAGATTACTCAACTCTAATTTTGTTTTTCTTAGACTAGATTTAAGGAAGCACATGAGATAATATTATTTTATTGTAAAGGAAGTTTTGCATCATCTATATAAAGAGATGCACTGCCTCATTTGTACTCATGGTTGGATAATTTGGAGCTCTCTATTTTTGGATACTAATTGATATATCTTTCTTGGAGCATTTATGGTGTTAAGGGTTCTTTCTTTGTGTATGAATGTTGTCAACTTTTGAAGCTTTTCCTAATTGGATTTATTTTTGTGCATGAAGATTGATGGTGGAATTTTTTCAAGTCTTCTACAAAGCCTTTCAAGGTCGATCGATAGGGGGATACCTTTATCACGTGGAGGAAGAAGTTTAAGGTTTGTCCTCATTATTCCTTGTTGGTTTGGTGAGTATTCGAGACCATGCTTTGTTCTTCCTATTGGTTACTTGGCGGAAGTATTAAGTAATTTCATGAAGTCATAGTTGATTTTCAATGGTGAAGGCTATTCCCTTGAGGAAACCCTTCTTGTAGACCTGGAATCCATCATTGATCTATTCAGTGAAGGGATTACTTCAACCTTATGGTGCTACTCTCAAACCCTAATCCTTTAAGAAAATAAGCCAACTCCCTGGAGGGTTTCTTCTTGACCTCATTTACCATTTGATTCACCTTGACTCCATTTCCCTAGTTGAACTTGGTGCCGATCTCTTGATGTCCTTCAATCAATTTTCTAAGAACCCTAAAAAAATCCAAACCCTGTTTTACTAAGGCTATTCTCAATGTCGCATTGTGCTTCATTGCTTGGTCTTAGTAATCCTAATAGGGAATACCCCCTTGAGCTAGAGGAGAGTTGGCCTAAAGCTGCAAAGGATAGTTTGTTGAGGTGAAAATAGTGACCTTCCTAGAGGTTTCCTTCGGATTGTACCTTGTGGATTAGGGCTTTCATTATTACATACAATTTTGGTGGTGACAAGGCTTATGAGCCCTTACATCAGCTTCTGTAATGTCCCCTTCCAAATGATCACTCTAGGAGGATGAATTAGCGATCTATATGATTCCCTTAGGCCATACTTGATTAAAAAAGGGGATTAATATGTTAATTATTTGATTTCACTTGGAGAAAAAAGTTGTATTATAAAGTGACATTGAGTAATTACAAAGTGACTTGAAAAATAAAGTGAATAAACCTTATAAAGTCACTTTAATAACTTAAATAAAGATAAAAAGGTAAAAGGGTCAACCAAAAGGTAAAAGAGTTAGCAAAAAGGTGAAAGAGATAAAAAAAAATATGAGAGCTCATTCTGTTGAATTTTGATGCCTAGGTCATGCACATGTGGTTTATTTCAATTTAGCATGTACTTGAACCATAAACAACGCAACAATACCATACACAAATTTTGCAATAACCAAGATCACAAGAAGAATAACCATGCACAATAACACAAGGGTTTATCCTGGGAAAACCCTTCTCAATCAAGGGAAAAACCCAACAATCCTTTGTTGTATTCTCAAGAGAAGATCCCCCACACCATAGACCTTAGCACACAAGAGGGTGCTTACAAAACATAGAAACTTGTGCCCAAGAGAGGCACTTCAGCCTTACAAGTGCTTGCTAAAATTATGAGATGACAAGTGAGTGAGTGTGATCCACAATGGGGATACACTCTTATTTATACAAGAATTGACACAACAAAAGGTGTGTCTATTGGCAGAATAGGGCTGACCTCTTTAACTCAATAATATAATTAATCTTTACACAATATTAATTATCTTTCACATGGTGGGGTCGACTTGTACCCTTTACAACATAATTAGGGTTACAACAAATCTTACTCTTTGACAATATAGCAAGGATCTCTCTCATCCTTTAGTTCTCATCCACTAGGGACACGTCCACCTGTGCTCATCCACAAGGACATCACACTCAACAGATTAACTCAACTGAGTCCACAAGAGTACCATTTGAAGCACCACCTCAAGCCGACTCAACTAAGTCTATAGGAGTACAAGGCAAGAGACCATCTCAAGCTGACTCAACTCATTCCAAAGGAGTACAAGGTAGGAGACCATCTCAAGTCATCTCAACTCATTCCATAGGAGTATACAAGAGACCAGACACCATCACAACTCTGTCCAGAATCTGACACACATACATCACATGGGCACACCCAACACTTGGGCTCTCTCTAACAGATGTATCAACTCAATATAGAGGAGAACGATCTGGAGGATGTCTCATGAAGATGCACTCAACAACACTCCCTCTCATCAAGGGAGGCATTCTCCACCAGGCCAAGTCTCTCACAAAAGTACTCGAACTTTGTGCTGGCAAGCAGTTTGGTGAAGACATCTGCAACCTACTCATGTGTAGAAAGGCACTGCACGTGTACCTCTTTCCTCTGCACCATATCTATGATATAATGGTATTTTATCTTAATGTGTTTCGATTTATCATGAAACACAGGATTCTATGAGAACTTCACACAACTCTGGTTATCGCAATGGATAACAGTAGAATCCATCTCATGACCAAATAAATCTGCAAGGTTCTTGCGAAGCCACAATGCTTCGTAGACTGCCACACATAACGCTATGTACTCTACTTCTGCAGTACTCAAAGCCACAAAGCTTCGTTTCCTACTGCACTAGGAAACCATGGCAGATCCCAAAGTAAAACAACAACCAGATGTGCTCTTCCGGTCCACTGCGCTCCCTACCCAATCTGCATCAACATATCCTTGCAATCTCATTTCTACACTGGAGGCATATCTTAGACCATATCCAGTTGTTCCTTGTAGATATCTCAACACATGCTTCGTTGCTATCCAATGAGTTTGTCTCGACCAACTCATAAACTGACTGAGTACATTCACTACATAGCATATACCAGGTCTGGTGTTAACCAGATACATCAATGATCCAATCAGCTGGCAGTAAATATGTGGATCAATCTCGCCTGAATCAGTAGAAGGCTTGTTCATTTTCTTCAGATCCATTACCATCGGTGTAGGCATGGACTTGCAGTCTGTCATACCAAATTTCTTCAATATCTCTACTATATATTTTCCTTGACTCAGGAAAATCTCATCAGTCCTCTGCCATACTTCTAGTCCCAAGAAGTAGTGCATCATACCAAGTTCCTTCATCTCGAATTCAAAAGTCAATGCACGCTTGCACTCAACAATAAGACTTTCTGAACTGGTGAGGAATAAGTCATCAACATATAGGACCAAAATCAGGCACTCGTCACCAACAATATGGTAGTATAGGTTTGGATCAACAACACTCTTGTTGAAGCCCAAACTCATCAAGAATCCATCAATCTTCTCATACCAAGCACGAGGTGCTTGTTTTAGTCCATACGTGGCTTTTTTCAACCTGCACAGATGAGACTCCATCTCATGTATCACGAATCCATCTAGTTTCTCGATGTAAACTTCTTCCTCAATATCTCCATTGAGAAAGGCGTTCTTTACATCCATATGATGTAGTCTCCAACCAATGGATGCAGCTAGGGAAATTATCGTATGAATGGAAGTGTATCGGGCTACATGAGAAAATGTCTCTTCATAATCTATTCCCTCCATTTGAGAGAATCCTTTGGCCACAAATATCTCTTTGTACTTCTCGACACTTCCATCAGTTGCATGTTTGATCTTATAGATCCACTGGAAGTCACCACAAACTTCCCTTCCAGTCTTGGAACAATATCCCACACATCATTTTTCATGATGGACTGATACTTTTCTATCATAGCATCTTGCCATACCTGTTGACCTGATGCTTCTCCATGAAAAGAAGGCTCAGTATCAATGATTTGGCTCATAGCTGAAATGTAGCTTGAAAATATATGTGGTCTCTTTCTCTCTCAGAGTGTACCTCGAGGAGATGCATGTCCCTCTGCCTCCTACAGATTCTATCGAGCCCATGGAGGCATTTTATGGCCTACTGTAATGTTTCTGGGGACATCAACTGGAGCTACGAGATCAATTGGATCAATGACTGTCTCCCTCTAAATTTATGAAGGGGGAGAAGGTACTATCTCACTATCAATCTCCATCTGAGATTCTCTAGATCTTCGAAAGGCTATCTCTTCCTCAAAGGTGACATCTCTGCTTAACTCAATTTGTCTCTGACTAGGGATTTAGATCCAATATTCCTTCGAAGATTCGATGTACCCCACAAATGTACCCTTTTTGCTTGAAGTTTCTAGCTTGGTCTTCTTCTCCTTGGGTACATGAATGTATACTGGACACCCAAATATCCTGAAATGTCCAACCTCATGCTTCACTTCAGTGAAAGCTTCTTCAGGAGTCATGTTTTTCAAAATCTGATGAGGAATCATGTTCTAAACATACACAGTTGTCATGGATGCTTCTGCCTATAGAATCATAGGTAGATTCTGATCATGTATCATCGCTTTGGTTGCCTCAATAATGGTTCTGTTATTCCTCTTTGCAACCCCATTCTGTTGAGGGTTATAAGGAACGGTGTACTCCTTCTTGATCCCTACCTCAATACAAAAATCATTAAAATCCATGGAGGTGTATTCTCCTCCATTATTTTATCTCAACACCTTGATCCTCCTCCCGGTCGGGTTCTCAACCTGATCTTTAAACTCTTGAAATCTCGCAAGGACTCCATCCTTCGTCTTCAAGAAATAAATCCACGTCTTCCGAGAGTGATCATCGATGAAGAGCACATAGTACAAATATCTGTTGAAGGAAGAAACAGTCATGGGTACACAAACATCTAAATGTATCAAGTCCAAGATCCCCTTGGATATGTTGTCACTGCTCAAGAAGGACCCCTTGACATTCTTGCCAAGAGAACAACCTCCGCAAAATCCATCATGGTGAACATGTATATCTGAAAGGCATGTTACCATATTCCCTAGAGCGAGAAGGGATCTATAATATATATGAGCAAGTCTCTTATGCCATAGCTCGTTCAAGCTGATAGTATCATGTAACAGGGCCTGGACTGGTCGGACAATCAATCTATACAAGTTGTTTTCTCGAACACCAATCACTTAGGCATAATTCATATGTGAGTTCTTGTGCCATGCAAGAAATTTTCCTTCGAAGAAGGTAACCTTGTAGCCTTTATCCTCTAAGGAAAAAAAAAATACAAGGTTCCTTTTCATCCAAGGTACATACAATACCTCACTTATCTGAAGTAGTATGTCATAATCTAGTTGGAATGTAAAAGTTCCAAATCCTTTCATAGCATATCTAGCATTGTCTCCAAGTACAACTTGTAGACTAGACTCTTTCTCAACAAGGTCTGTAAGATGATCTCTATACCAGTCATGTGTCTGGAAGCACCACTGTCAATTAGCCAAATATCACTATCAGTAGGAACCATACCTAAGAGTGTTGATATGAAGAAGAATCCTTCATCTTTTATGTCTTCGTCTCTCTGAGGTGGTTCTGGATCAACATTAGTAGTGGATGCAAATTGTCTTCATTTCTTCCTGGTAGGACAATTTCTTGCAATGTGTCCATACTTGTCACATCTGAAACACTGAATCTTTGAATTGTATTTTTTGTGTTCATGACATGAAGTTGATGAATTTTTCGTGTCTTTGAATGATTTGTTGAAACTTCTTCTATATCTTCTTCCTTTCTTTGTGTGAAAATCAAGAGCACAATTTTCATCATGAAGGGAGTATTGCACTCCTCTGGATATAAGTCTAGTTTCCTCCTGGGTGCAGTCTATCCATAGATGATCAAATCCAGGTAGATCTTCTCTACCACTGATACTTTGAAGAAATGGTTCCCAATGTCTTGGAAGAGCATCAAGAGTAGTCAAGATAAGTTCTCTATTTGATATGGTTTCTCCAATAGCACCCAACTGATCTATGATCTCTGAAATCTTCATGAAGAAGGTATCAACAGTGTCAGCTTTTGTCATATTGATATGTTGAAGTTGATTCTTCAATGTAAGGTCTCTGAGGGTGTTGTTATTCTCAAACATATTCTTCAATGCATCATACATATCATAAGTTGTCTCTAGGGTATAAATACGAGGTAGTAGATGATCTCTTACTGAATAGATGATTATCTTCCTTGCTTTGACGTCATATGACTTCCAATCATTCTTCTCTTCATAGGTAGTTGTTTCTGGTAGAGTCTTTTCTATCAAACTCAATATTTCATCCTCTTCCAGGGTAATTTGTAGTCTTGATTTTCAGGAACTGAATTTGCTTGATCCATCAAGTCTATCTTCCACCAAAGTTCAGTTCCTCATGGTTTGCAAATTCTTCCACAAACCCTAACGGCTAGACTAGGAAACCTAATGGATAGGCTAGTCTAGAAACCTTAGGTTTTGTTGGACTTATGACTCCCAACAATAATACTTGGAAAGTCATAAGAACTCTAGTGAGCTACAAAAATCTTTCAATGAGCTTCAAAAACCCTAAAACCGAAGTTCTACAGAAAATTGTGGAAACCCTAGAAACACGAGGGCCAAAAATAAAAAATTCTTGAAATTGGAATCTGGTAGACTCTGGAGGTGCAATGAAGGAGGTTGTACACTCCTATGAAAAAATTATCCACAATGCCCAAGTGTAAAGTACTGAAAAGAGAAAAAGAAGGGGAGTGATTTTTTGCAGTTGCAGCAAGGAGGTGATCGTTGGCTTCTTCAATGGCTTGTGCAATGGTCTCTTCAAGAACTTTGCTCTGATACAATGTTGAATTTTGATGCTTAGCTCATGCACATGTGGTTTATTTTAATTTATCATGTACTTGAACCATAAACAATGCAAAAATACCACACACAACTGCTGCAATAACCAAGATCACAAGAAGAATAACCATGCAGAAGAACACAAGCGTTTATCCTAGGAAAACCCTTCTCAATCAAGGTAACAACCCAACAATACTTTGCTATATTCTCAAGAGAAGATCCCCCACACCATAGACCTTAGCACACAAGAGGGTTCTTACAAAACCTAGAAACTTGCGCTCAAGAGAGGTGTGCACTTCAGCCATACAAGTGCTTGCTGAAAGTATGAGATGACAAGTGAGTGAGTGTGATCCACAATGGGGATCCACTCTTATTTATACAAGACTTGACACAACAAAAGGTGTGTCTATTGGCACAATAGGGCCAACCTCTTTAACTAAATAATATAATTAATCTTTACACAATATTAATTATCTTTCACATAATGGGGCCTATTATCGCACAGTTTGTAGTTAAGATAATAGACGAATGAAAGGAGGTCAAACTAGTGTAACTGAACCAATCCCACCATTGTCACCTCAATGGGAAGGATCTTTATATTTAGGGAGTTAAGTCCCAAGGGAGACGTCCCCAGTGACCTGGGTTTTTGAGATGGAAAAGTCTTATGGATAAGTAATATTATTCCCCCTCACAAGTCACCACCGATCAGAAAGTCTGGCTTAATAACTGATAAAGATAAGAGTAACCAGAAGTGTACCTGCCTGAGACAAAGCAACAAAGAAACTATACATGTGCAAGCTCACTTGATGGTTAGTACTTCATATGATCAATGAATTTATGATAATAAGAAATTGAGCAATAATATTGATGAAGTAAATCAATGTTTAAACAATAACAAAAGATTACACAATATCACTTCACAATAAATGCTAATGGCAATCAATGTAACAATATCAACACTTTAGAAACAATGCCTTAACCAATCATTCAATTGCTTTAAAGGTAAAACGCATGTTGCATAGAGGTGTTTATAGCATAAAAGGTGACGACAACAATAGGGTTAGTAAGACTAGTCTAGGCTAGGGTTAGTGATAGTTAGAGGTTGTTCAAGAATGTTTAGAAATTGTTTGTGATCAAGGTACTCAATACAAGAGGTCTTAGACCAGTGTGCTACTAGGGCATATGGAGTCAAAAGAGGCTACAAAGGTTGAAGGACTAAATGATAATGAAAATACCTAAGACAAGAGGGTTAATTGTTGAGGTGTTGCTAAGGCAAGGCCTCAATAATGAAACCCTAGGGGAGAAAGACTCACTAAGGTGTAGAAACCCTAGGCCTTAGTGCTTTCTCCTCCTTCTTTAGCTTATTGGCAAGATGAAACTGACTAGCTTGAGTAAGAGTTCACAGGGCTAAAGGAAAGAGAGTTAGAAGGAGAAGTGTTTCTAAGGCAAGGCTTAATCAAACAAACCCTAGGGGAAAACGACTCATCGACAAGGTGTAGAAACCCTAGGCCTTGATGTGTCTTCCTCCTTCTTAGCTCAATAACAAGGAAAAATGGCTAGCTAGAAGAGTAGAGATAGAGTGTTGCTATGGAAAGGCTCTATCTTACTTCAGCAAAATCAAAATAGCTCTTAACTTGGTAGGGACATGAGACAAGGACCTTAGCATGCGCTTGTCACCTAGGGTTTTAATGCAACAAATTATAATAACAAATGCAAGTAAATAATACTATAACCATTCAATCAAGAAGTGTTGTAGAAATTCACTTACATAAACCATGTATTCAAATAGCCAAACCCTAGTTATAAACCTTCCACCAAGAAGAAATTCCAAAATAGTCCAAAAATAGTCTCCTTCAACAAGTTCGCCTCACAATTTCAACCAAAACCATAGAATAGGGTGCAAATTTCAGACCTCACTAATGAGTGAATGAAATATGATGTCTCAAAAGAGATTTTTTCTCTCTTACTTATATAGTACAAATGACCTTAATTAAATTTTAGGTCACCAAAAGGCCGACAAGGCCAAAATAAACAATAATATCGTTTTACATTAAATTGTCATAAATGAAACCCTAATCAAGCAAAAGAAATACGTCATGCCCCTTCTAGGGTGACGCTATCCCTTTCTAGGGAAAATGCAGCCTCCTGGAGAAAAAATTTATCCCTCCTTGGGATTCTCCAACCTGCCACACGTGCCAAACTGCCATGACTGTCTCCCAAAATGTCCATGAAGCTGGATGACATCATGAGACTCCTAGGTGATGTCTTGGGCCTTCCAAGGCCAACGTTCCAATGAAGAGGGCACAACCCCCCTAGGTAAGGCTTTGTCAGGGTGCCTCTGTGGAACATCCTCCTCTTTTCCGGTGCAAACCCCTCTATCCTATATTTTCCCCTTGCTGGGGTCTCAACATCCATCTAGTGGGCTCTTTAGCCCCATGGAGGTCCGAACTAATCATCTCCCCATGTGTACCTCTCCAATGTGGTACTTTTCCATCAGGCATGATCGTGCACATCAAAAACTACGACCTCCATGGGCTCATAAGTCACAGGGATCATAGAAATGTCAATCACATCTCATCATCAATATTATTAAACATGTGCATAAAACCTACCCCAGTCAAGTGCTCAAAGACATTATACAAATCTGCAATACAAGTTTGGAGGAGGTGACAGGGCGTCCTATTGGGCTAGTGTCCACTAAAAAAGGGAAGTTTCTGGAAGAGATTAAATCCAAGCCATGTAAATGGGTGAGGTGGATAAGGGATGTCCTAACAAGGGGTGCAGTGTAAGTAGGGAAATGCAGGGCTTACCTATGGGTGCCTTTGTAGAAGGAAAGCTACACCTGTCCTGGATGCAAATGTTTCCAAGCCCATTGATGCCTTTTATTCTTTATTCTTTATTGCTTTTTCTTCAAGAAGCTAATCAAGGGACACTGCCCTGGCATGGTGACCAGTGGTGGAAGTGTTACCCACAAGTACTTTCACAGAAATGAGAAGGTTGGCTCGTGATGAGACCCCCTTTCTCTTGGCCATGCAACCAAGAGTCACTACCCTGGCGTGGTAACTAGCCGCTAGTAGTGTCATACTGCTAGGTACCCATGGACCTAGTAGGTTGGCTCGTGATGAGACCCCCTATCCTCTGAATAGGTCTTGTTTTATTATTTGTACGGGTCCCTCTAGTTTCTTACTGAGAATCTTTTTACTGCTTTCTTGGGGATCTCTGGGTGAAGCATCTCGAGGTTTTATTTTTTTAACTTTTATCTTTTTCCAGCTTGCTTTTACCTTCTATGCCTTTATCCCCTTATTCCCACGAGGAAAGGTGTAACCCTTAAATGATTGGCCAAACCAATGCCTGGAAAAATGTATTGGGATGGATGAGCAGGAAGCAAGATGAAAAAGTGGTAATATGACGGGAGCGGACGATGAATTTTCAGAAATCCCCCCAGTGGAAACTCAAAACCTATGGGCACAGGCTTACTAGGGCATCCTGTCATTCCCCCCAGACATGGTCAAGTGGACAAGTATAATATCCAATCATTTGTTAGAAACACAAGGAATTAAATGCACATATTCAAAAGGTTTTGAGGATCAAAGTGACACATACCATGATACCCAGACTCATTACCTCATGGATCAAGAACCATCTCTGATATAGGACCAAGCTGAAGGTGATGGATGCTACTGCTGATGACAAAGTGGAGGTGTTGAAAGGGAGAAAAGATGGGCCCTCCGGTGCCATGCTCAAGTGAATCTGGCTCTCAGTACTCCATGTCTAGGACTCGTGGGCCTCGAGACATCATCTCCTATTTATCGCTAAAAGTGGGGGATAACAGAGTCGACTTGTACCCTTTACAACATAATTAGGGTTACAACAAATATTACTCTCAGGCAACATAACAAGGATCTCTCTCATCCTCTAGTGCTCAGCCACTAGGGTGTAATGTTCCCCACCTCTTGATGAAGAGGGTTGGAGAGACTCATTGGTCTAGCTTTCCCCACTAGACTATAGTCTCAGGTATATTGGGGACAAATTCAACCAGGAATTGTAATATTCTAAAGTTAAGTTGGATTTGTGGAAAAAGGGTAACTCAATGAAGGAAAATAAAAGATGAGTTAGGTTAAGAGTTAACCCTAGGGATAAAACTAACTCAATGGAGGAATAGATTGGAGCTATAGAGGAAAGTGTAGGGCGCACTCCTTATTCATTCTGGATTTTATCTTATTTGCATTAGAGCTCTTGAGCACAATCAATTTTGAGGGTTTTGAGTCTAAAACCCTAGAGATCAAATCAGTGGTGAAATATCCCACCTTCCTTGATCTAGGCTTGGTCCTAGAGGTGAAATAATCCTCCCACACCATTCTACAGTGTTGCAGGTTGGTTTTATAGGCATTCACCAGGCTAGGGCACAACCCAGGGGGGTTTCCAGCTAGGGAGCACACCATCTTGGAGTTTTTGGTTTGATCTGGAGGAAGCAGGAGGAATTTGGGAAAAGTAACACCTAGGTTCTCTTCGAAGGGTCACTGGCATCATTCTTGGTCTATTCTAGAGGAGTTTATCTTTATAGTTTATTTCTGTGAGCTTGGCACGAATTGAAGAGAAAGAGGACGTCTTGCAGAAAGGGATTTTCAATGTTTGGAGGCTCAAACTTCATAGTTTGGTTTGAGACTTCATTATCTTGGTAGGAGTGGCCTGATCTATGATCTGATGGAGTTTGGTGGCATTTGGAGGTTCCTAGAGGGGAAAACGTACCCTCTTGACTTTATCAACCTAGGGAGGGCACAATCCAGTTTAGGGATTGCCTATTTGGAGGAGCACCATTGCTCAGATTATCTTCTGATTGGAACCAGAGGTTTCTACCAACCCTATCTACATTCTGGGCGAGTTTTGGAGGATTTGGAGGTCAGGAGAGGGTAGGGCAAAACTTGAAGGTTTGTCAACATCCAGAGCAGGGCACAACTCATCCAACTGGGAAGGTTTGACAGTGCATTGACTAGGTTCTTCTATCTTCAATCAGATCTTCTTGTTGGTGGCCTTTGGAGGCTTGGATCTCTTCTCTTACAACCTTTGGGAGGCATTTATCTTGTATTATTCTTCTTATTGTATCGGCTAGCAGCCCATTTTGTTATTATTGGGGATTTCTTCCAGATCTGCAGATCTATTATGTACGAGGTCTCCTTACTATCTAAATAAAGGTTAGATATGACATTGTGATTCTCTATCATTGTTCTTATATCTCTTGTCTTGTTTATGATTGTATGCTTCATATCCATTGGTCTATCAATATTGAGTAATCCATGTACATCTTACGGAAACACCTGCAAACACATGAACAAATATAACAACAGTAAACAATTAGTGTTCTGAGCAAAAAAATTGGCTCATGAACATTACAGTGGTATCAGAGATTTGATCCTCCCAACCAATGGGGGTTAGTGCATGTAGAGGTTTAGTGGCATTTACATGGGAAGACGCAGGAAATAGACAGGTGAGACAGAGGCTGAAATGGAAGGATAAGGTGAGGACAGTGAGCCACAAATGCTAGCAAGGTTTGCTAAGGAGTTGCAACACTCCATAAACGTGACCCAAAGCACCCTTGTGCATCATCTACAGGAGAACCATGAAACAATATGTAGGGGACAGGTAGAGATGACAGAAGCTCTGAGGAAGGTAAGTGAAATCTAGGAGAGGGTATCAAAACTCATGATGCAGATGACCCATGGAGGGAAGGCTCCGGAGGTTTATGCCAACAGAGAGGCTAGTGGATCTCATGGAGGGACTAAACAATAGAGGGAGCACAACCCCCATTATCACACTGAGGGACATAGCTATGGAGGAGGTGCACCACTAGGAGATACATACAGCAGGACCACCCCTAGACCCTATCTACCTACATTCTTGGATACTCAACCACAACACAACTATGAGGATGAGATTGAGGATAATTTTGAGCAGTATGTCAGGAAGTATCATGCCTTAAGTGCAAGGTTTCAGAGACAAGTCACACTATATCAGTATTGCGTGATCAAATTTCGGGGAAAACCGAAACAATATCAGTCCCAACTATGAACTGGAGCATAGGGCAGGCAAAATAGAAATCCCTTATTTTGATGGATCTGCTAAGGTGACAGCACAAGCATGGGTGCAGAAGCTGGATACCTACTTACAGCTTAACCCCATGAGAGAGATGGATTCCATAAAATTTTCCACCATGTACTTAGATGGCAAGGCTCATGATTGGTGGTATCATGGGTTAACCACATTGCGACACAATTAGATTACATCTTACACAGAGTTCACATGGAGCTCATTGACAGGTTTGACTAGGGGGATCCAAAGCTACCGTTTAAGGAGCTCACACAAATCAGACAGACATAATCACTAGAGGCTTACATAGAGGAGTTACAAAGGCTAGCAGTGATGGTACAGGATGTGTCTCAAGCGAGACTTATGATTCTTTTCATAGAAGGGTTGATGGAACCCTTGAGGGGTTGGGTAAAGGCCTTCAAGCCTACCAACTTGCACGATTCCATCTGGAAGACTAGAGACTTAGGTTCAGCAGCTAAGACAAGATTCACCCCTAGACCTCCCAATCAAGGGGGTAGAGAGAAAATACCTCCTATTAACCAAGGGGGAAGAGACCCAAGGGGGTTTGACCGAGGAAGGGACAGGATGGATGAGCCCACTAGGAGGGAGTTGAGGAGGAATCAGTTGTGTTATTATGGGTCATATCTTAATTAATTTCACTAAGAAGGTCATAATGGGCATATTACTTGGAGAAACCTCTTAGTGTAATAGCTCATCGGAATCAGGAGGAAGAGAATCACGGGATAAGATGATGAGAAGTAACTTTCAGTGGTCGGAGAAGCCATCAGGATGGATAAATCACTTTTTAGAGGTAAAGAGGTTAATTAATTAAGTGATTTAATCAAGGAATAATAAAATAAATTAAAATTCACTTGGAGGGAAAAGGTCAACAATGAATTAGGGTTTCATGAAGCTATAAAGGAAGGGTAAAGCAAGCTAATTTAGTATGCTATGGTATGATTTGATGTTGAGATATTTGTAGAGGAGGAGGAAATCGACCCCCTTGTTTTTTTGTGGATATCTGTAGGAAACCACCACCATTGATTGGTTTCAGTGTTGAGAGACACACCCTAGCCTATCGAAGATACTATCCAAGTATTCCAGCGTGCATTACAGTGTCCAGTTCAGTGATTGTGCAGCTCATCCAGTGAGGGCGCAAGTGTTTGAGAAAGGGCTTGTGTGGCTGCTTGTGACAGTTTGGATTTGGCTGATTCCTTCTAACCCATTAGAGAGATAACTAGGGTGCACCTATTGAGCCACCTGTCGTCATTTTTCGACGGTGGAATCTTTCGGAAAGTGGAAAACAGTCATTTAGGGCCCAGCTCTAGAGGAAGCACATTTCGGGTTCTAGGGGACATTCCAGGATAGATTTGAGGAATCCCTTCTGACCCATTATAGAGGAGACCATGATGATCATTTTGAGCTATACATCATCAAATTTCGCCGATGGAATCACTAGGGAGCACTTATTGAGCTCAAGAGGTGCGCAAACCCCCAGGGGGTGATATCCGAAGCTTCATAGCTCGGACCTTCAGTCCGACAGTCATCAGGATCAGTCTAGAGGCCAGCGCACATCTTTTGAGACAATTTCCAGCTCATTCAGATGGGTATCGCCATCAGGGTGAGTTTTCCAGATTGTACAACAATTACCATGAGCTGCCAGACCGCTTTTTTCCGATCCATCTGTGCATGCGTAAACCAACACCCATTCTTCTGGTCACGGGTATTTCTTATATATTTTTTTTTATTCCAGTTATGATCCATGAGATCTAACTGACAATTATCATATCTGGTTCCAGTTATTGTTGTATTTCCTGCTTTTCCAGCATTATATATATATATATATATATCAATGAGTTGTATTGTCCTTATTTCACATGCATTATCTTATACTGCTAAAACACTTAATGAATTGAAACACACATGCGAAAATCACCAAGCATGTTCACACATTAACTCAAACACATTCATAAACCCCCAGAGTACCAAATTTCAATGGCAAAACCATAGTTCAGCAGTAGATATCCAGATCAGCTAGATTAGGGATATTACAGTGGTATCAGATCTTTAGTCTTGCCAACCTATGAGTCAAGTTGATGAGTTCAATGGGTGACCCAGAAGGCAGAGAGGATGTGGGGAGACATATATGAGAGGCTAGAGGGCACTGGTAAGGCACCCATGGACCCAAAGGTAACCTTCATGTAGGTACTCAGCAATTTGGTAGTCAGTCAATAGACCGTGGCGCAATCTTTGGCACAATTGGCTGATAGATTAGCTATAGTAGACACCCCGGGCACACCGGCCCCACATGCAACACAGGGGAACTCGGGAGCAGGCAGTAGACCCCAGAAACCTCCTTGCACATACACATCTTCAAGTAGGATTCCTAGACCATGGTTCCCTAATTTTCAGACGGCATCACCACCAGCGACACAACAACCGTTAGTACAGAGGTTGCCCACTCAGGCAGAAGACATTGCAGAGTAATGGAGGGAGTATGCAGCGTTGGGCCGTGACTTCCATCATGACATGACACTGGTCAAGTATTATAGACTTAGGGACATGAACCATCCTAGAGAACCTCAAAGAGGAGGACATCAACAATAACAGGGGCATAACATAGATTTCATTTGGAAAGTTGGTAAACTCACCATACCTTTTTTTGACGGATCATCCAAATGCACTGTCAGAGTTGGGGTACAAAAGATAGACATGTACTACAATATCAACCAAATGGCCAAGACAGAGGCTAGTGACTCTTGCGTATTTTATGGACAGTTGGATGGACAGGATGATAGCGCGTGTCCTTCATCTTCCCCGTCAGGCAATGTTGAGGATTCAATACTTCAACATAGTGGTGACACTTGTGAGGATTCATATGTGTTGGTACTTAGACATGATAAGATTAGGAGTTTGGATGACCTACCTATGGGTGTAGACATGGCTTCCAGGAAGTCATGTATGGAGGATGATGAGCCTCCTATGATGAATGAGCCACATTTTTCATCTTCTCAGTCACCTATGCTAGCCACGACACATGAGGATATCATTGGAATTCTTGATATGGTAGAGGATCCTTGTGTGGGGATTGTACACAAGGGACATATGGATATGCAGATCCAAAAGGAGAGGTATGGCTTGGAAATAGTTGACCTTACACATACATATCAGTATGAGGAGAGTGAGTCACCACTCTTGGAGATTTCATTGATGGACCAGGTTGTGGAGACCGACATCTTCTTGGGACACTTACTGCCAGGATCGATCTACAGTGATGAGGATGCACTCCTTATTGGAAAGGATGACCATAGCACGTGTCTGGACACATTTGTATGGGATCCAAGACAAGATGATATTAGTAGGGTGAGTGCACAGAAGGATACAACTACCCTTATAGGATACAGTGCGACTCAGATGGGGGTTGCAGTTGGTGATGACATGTAGTGGCATACAGGAGGACTCAGTAGCACAGGGGACAGAGGGCAGTTCAATACCTTATCTTTTGAGGAGTGTGTTGTTGAGGATTCCATTATAGATACTAGCAGTGAGAGGCATGAGGTATCACCTCAATAGGGTTGTGATCAGGAGTCACGACACTTGACAAGACAATTGAGAGTCAGTGAGGACATGATCATGGCAACAACTAGATGCATTGATGATGCACACACATTTGTGGTCGATTATTATTGGAGGGCCTCAATGGCATATGATAGTTCAAATAGGGGACTAACCATTGATGACTTCAATACACTCATGGAGAGAGTGACTGTGATGAGGGTCGACTACCAACAATTATTGATGGATAGAGATTACCTATTGGAGGTTGGCGAGAGGTATCACAAGGCACTGAGGGAGTAGGAGGTTGAAGTAGACTGACTCACTCATGAGTTGGTGAGCACATGAGGATTCTTGGAAGGCACACACACAACCTTTCAAGAATCAGAGGCCAAATTAGAGGAGCTCCTTAAGGAGACTAGTCAGAGATCCACTATATCTATCTCAGTAGAGAGTCAGATATATCCTTCAGTTACATTGTTAGAAGATATTGGTGGTTTGGAAGAGGAGAACCAGTGGACGAAGGAGCATGAGGAGATGTACTTAGTAGAGCATGGAGATTCCTCTCTCTTGCAGCAGTATACAGATCTGGGAGATCACCTTCACAATAGCAACAACTATCTAAGTGATGATGGAGGGAGAGTGATTGACCAACAATTTGTGGAGTTATCTATTGTTGTATCTGATAGTTGGAGTTTAGATGATTATTCACCATGAGTGCTAGTGGATGAGTTTTTGGTCCAATCCTGGGGATTGACCAAAGCATATGATACTTTCCAGTCCTATAGTCGATTGCATATGTTTCTTTTATCTTTTCCCAATACTTTCATCATTGACAACAACATAGGGGGAGATAGACAGTGGTAGGGGACATGGAGAGTTCATAGACCGAGACCACCTAACATGAGTGTTTTATTGCATACAGTAGGATAGGGGTGGATCATCAGAGACAGACAGTTGAGACCTTAGGCGTGATGGTGAGAATCTTAGGCCGCGGGATAGCAGATATCTCAGAGGGTGACACAAATTTAGATTCTCATTGGGATGAGGATGGAGGGTTTCCGACAGTTATCAGTATGACACATGAGCATTTAGTGGGGCTTGGAAGTGACGAACTTCCAATTTTTCCATGGGATCCGAGAGTCAATTTGGTTAGTGGGTTGTTTCATCTTATGATGGCCCAAGTTGCACCAGAGAGAAACATAATTCACTCTTGGATGGTTTTGAGAGGGATTGTAGGGACTTTTTCTATATGGCATGACAGGTTCTCCCTATTGATACTCATGATCGAGTAAGGAGGTGGTTGGGCAGATGTTGATTCCACAAAGATACCTTTACAGGTTCAGCTTCTTGACAACAAGCCCATTTTTCACAGGTATTTCAGCATGAGGATTCAGGAGTGGGGGATAGAATATGTATACTTTGAGTTGATAGTCATGATTAGAGTAGTGCAATGTTTGTGTGATGGTCCTTGTCAGAGGCTAGCATGGGACCCTAGAATTATAGGGCTGGGCATTTCATTGATTGATGGAGACGAGTGGATATTTGAAGAGGGGAGTCACTTTGACTTTCCAGTGAGATTCAATATTGGGGGGAACATGTCACTTGTTGGTGATTCGTTGAGGTCTTGTAGTATCTCACTATGGCAAAAACATGTTCAGTTGGTGGAGGTCATGTTGGGGTTGGTACGGTCTTGGAGGACAAACTCATTTCGAGTTGAGACTGTGTGTTATTTGCAGGAAACTCATGGTATTGATATGTTACAGGACTATATTTCACGAGGCATTGCATTTCACATTTTGATATGGGATCCATGGATTGGAGTACTTGGTAGTTCAACGTTTGATGGAGTTGAGTTTCGAGTAGAGTGGTTGCTCGGGGAGTTGTTTGAGATTCTTTGGCCATTGATCATTCTACTCATCAGGAGCATGTGGGTGTCATGCGTGGTGAGCACTTGGAGAGGCCACATCTTGAGGGGAGTCTACCTTGTGTCACATAGGTGGATATGGGACCTTGGTATCATATGTAGTTTGATTCAGTTATTGCTTGAAGAAAAGAAATATTCCTGCAGGGAGGACTGTAATGTCCCCATTTTGGGACATTATAACATTATAGAGTGTTATGCCTACCAGATTTTTACTGGGCCCAACTAGCATCGTTCATCATCAGGATCCAATTCACACAGCTTGGCCTTGGTTCCGTTGCATTTTGACGATTTCCGTAATTTTGAGTTATTATGGGTCATATCTTAATTAAATTCACTAAGAAGGTCATAATGGGCATATTACTTGGACAAACCTCTTAGTGTAATAGCTCATCAGAATCGGGAGGAAGAAAATCACATGATAAGATGATGAGAAGTGACTTTCAGTGGCCGGAGAAGCCATCAAGATGGATAAATCCATTTTTAGAGGTAAAATGGTTAATTAATTAAGTGATTTAATCAAGGAATAATAAAATAAAGTAAAATTCACTTGGAGGGAAAAGGTAAACAACGAACTAGGGTTTCAGGAAGCTATAAAGGAAGGCTAAAGCAACCTAATTCAGTATGCTATGTTATGATTTGATGTTGAGATATTTGCAGAGGAGGGGGAAATCAACCCCCTTGTTGTTTTGTGGATTTTTGGAGGAAACCACCACCATTGATCAGTTTCGGTGTTGAGAGACACACCCTAGCCTATCATAGATACCATCCAGGTATTTCAGCATGCATTACAGTGTCCACTTTAGTGATTGCACAATGCAACCAGTGAGGGCACAAGTGTTTGAGAGAGGGTTTGTGCAACCGCTTGTGACAGTTTGGATTTGGTCGATTCTTTCCGACCCATTAGAGAGATAACCAGGCCACACCTATTGAGCCATCTATCATCAGTTTCCGATGGTGGAATCTTTCAGAAAGTAGAAAATAGTCATTTAGGGCCCAGCTCCAGAGGAAGCACATTTGGGGTTCCAGGGGAAATTTCGAGACAGATCTAAGGAATCTCTTCTGACCCATTACAGAGGAGAACATGATGATCATTTTGATCTATACATCGTCAGATTTCACCGGTGGAATCACTAGGGCACACTCATTGAGACCAAGAGGTGTGAAAACCCCCAGGGGGTGAGATCCAGAGCTTCAGATCTCAAATATTCAGTCTGATAGTCATCAAGATCAGTCTAGAGGCCAGAGAGCATCTTTTGAGACAATTTCCAGCTCATTCCAATGGGTATCGCCATCAGGGCGAGTTTTTTGGATTCTACAACAGTTACCATGAGTTGCCAGACCACTTTTTGTCGATCCATCCGTGCATGGGTAAACCAACACCCATTCTTCTGGTCACGGGTATTTCATATCTAATATTTTGTATTCCAGTGACGATCCATGAGATCTAATTGACGATTATCATATCTTCTTCCAATTATCATTGTATTTCCTACTTTTCCAACATTATATATACACCAGTGAGTTGTGTTGTCCTTATTTCACATGCATTATATTATACTGCTAAAACACTTAATGAATTGAAACACACATGTGAATATCACCAAGAATGTTCACAAATTAACTTAAACGCATTCAAAAACCCCCAGAGTATCAGATTTCAGTGGAAAAACCGTAGTTCAACAGTAGATATCCAGATCAACTGGATTTGGGATATTACAAATGTATCGATCTTAGTGTGTTTCATTATGACCCTTAGATGAAACAAATTACTTCTTGAATTAGAACCATCACCAATTTTACCTGTCAAACCAATTGTTGTGATTTTAGTCTCATCACCTGAATCATATCCCAATTCTGTTGGTCGTGTTGTTGTTGCAATTGCTTGCCTCCCTTTCCTTTCTTTGAACCATTTCAGTCTCTTATCTAGGTGCAATTGCCAACAATGGTCATCATCATGCCCTTATTTCTTGCAATGCTTGCAAGAGAGCTTCCCTTCCTTCATTGTCGTTGAATTTTCTTTCTTTCCATTCCCCTTTTTGTCTTCTTTCCTTGAAGACAATTCCCCTGATATACCAACTCTTGTTTTCTCTGCTTCAATATACGTTGCTTGGACATAAACCTCATTAATATTAGTAGGTCCAAACATAAATACAATGTTGTGAATATGTGCACGTAAACCTCTGTTGTGCTACTTATATGTCTAATATAATACACTCATTAATTATCAATCTGAGATTCATAATCAATAGAGTTACAAGACACCAGTAAGAAAGGTAATTCCTGTTGGTTGTGGAGCCTGATTATCTTCCTGATTCAGAGGTCCTTTCTTTCAGCCGTGTTTATACCCCATGAAGTATTTACACCCCAGAAGTATGTACACTCTTCCACGCAGGGGAGTACAGAGGGGGGGTACCCCCTCTACGAGGTCCGAGGGGGCTATCCCCCCGGCTGGGGGGTCTGGGGGCAAGCGGGCCCCCAGCGGGGGTTCAGGGGCAGCATCCCCGGAAGCAAAAATTGCCTTGTAAAAGTATATTGTAATTTCATTGTAAATCTGGACCGTTCATTATAAGGTCGCAGATCTAACAGTAGAGATTATGTTAGGGTTTTTTGCCCTAGAAGGCAACCCTCTTTTATGAGGGAAATGTATTGCGGCTACGGGTGATGGTGAATATTGTATTTTGAGAGAGGAGACTGTGAGAGAAAGAAGAGGAAGTTACAGCGGGTTTTGTTGTAGGTTGTATCCCTTCATTTGCTGGATAATAATAAAGGAAGGACCTGACAATTTCTCTGGTGGACGTAGCCCACACTGGGTGAACCACGTAAATCTGTGTCTCTCTTGTATTGTGTGTCTTTTGTGTTTTGTTTCTGCATTTGTTTTATTTTATTGCTCCGCAGTACTGTTTTTCTAACAACTGGTATCAGAGCGTAAGGTAACTCGCAGGAAAAGAGGGTTCCTAGTTCGAGTGGGAGCAATGTCGGAAGATGGAAAGTTTAGGGTCGAGAAATTTAACGGCCAAAACTACTAGTTATGGAAGATGTAGATGGAAGAATATTTATATCAGAAGGATCTATTCCTACCATTGAGTGGAGTAGAAAAGAAGCCGACGGCCATGAAGGACGAAGAATGGGAGATTCTTGACAGAAAGGCTCTAGGAATGATACGGCTGAGCCTGGCAGCGTCTGTGGCTTTCAATATTTCGAAAGAAAAGACAATGAAGGGTTTGATGGATGCGTTGGCCAAATTGTATGAAAAACCCTCGGCGTCAAATAAGGTATTTCTAATGAAGAGATTATTTAATATGAAGATGTCAGAAGGTGGGTCTGT
>ML790038.1:526787-537848 GCA_009831015.1 Picea engelmannii | reverse complement strand
ATAATAATAAAGGAAGGACCTGGCAATTTCTCTGGTGGATGTAGCCCACACTGGGTGAACCATGTAAATCTGTGTCTCTCTTGTATTGTGTGTCTTCTGTGTTTTGTTTCTACATTTGTTTTATTTTATTGCTCCGCGGTCCTGTTTTTCTAACAATTCCTAATGTCACGAGTATAGAATCAAACTAGATTATGTATGTTGGAAACAAATCAAAATAGCAAACTGCAATGTACTTTGGTTGTCTTTCATAGAGAGGCTATCTATTCCATTATGGCACATGCAAGTAGGAGATGGAATTGGTTTGATAGATCAACTCGGATGTTTGACCCAGAAAACTAATTATGCAATCCACACTTTCTGAAAGGAAATCACACATCAATCAACATAGCATAGGTAGTTCAACAGACAATATGTTGGTTCTGCTATGGTTCACAATGAACTTCACTAGTTCTTCTTCAAGTAGTTTTGACTATTGCTGCCAACAGCTATGATCACTCAAGGAAATCAAATTCATGAGAACAGAAAACAAAGCATATGCAAAAATAGAGCAATTAAATATCTAAGCAATTGTAAAATGGAAAATCTTAATCTAAGCTACACTACTATCATCTAACAGAGTTAAAGCTTTAGCCAATTCACTATCTATACTACTGAAAACAAACACTAATGCTAATCTACGAAGAGGCTGACCTTTGTTGGGCGGTGGGCCTTTGCCGCTTCAACAGGTCAGTTGTTGAAGTCTACGGGAAGCTTGCTTTTAACACACACATTACTCTCACTCACACTTCAAAACATAAAATCAAAACTCTCTTTTAACCACTCAACTCATTCTTAATCATAGATAATCAGAATATGGAGATAAAATAACATTCCATTAATCTTTACGCATGATATGTTTTGTACTATCATACACTGCTTACATATTGATGATGTGCTAACTCTCCTCTTCTTTTACCATCCTTGCCACGGCTATTTAATAGTCTGCATCGTGAAACACAAGGAGGCGAAGTGATTTGCAAATCATTCAGTTGTTTAAGTTTAATCATTCGGTTACATCTTTAGCCTCATCCTCATGACACGAAGTGCATGAGGATGAGGTAATTAACAAATTGTTCTTTATCATAGCCTTGCTAAACGAATAGACATCCACCAATTGACCAAGGCGAGATCTGGCACTTAACTTAGTGCATTAGGCTCTTCCATATCAGTACCAGATCGTAACAGGCAGATGGTACCGGATCACGACAGGGCACAAAAGGTGGTACCGGATCATGACAGAGCGTGGTCGTTGGTAATGGATCCTAACAGAGTGTGTTCGTTGGTACCGGATCACCACAGAGCATGTTTGTTGGTATCGGTTCACCACAGGTAAGATTTAGTACTGGACGTGTTTAGTACCGGATCATACAACAACAATCTTGGTGCGCAGGTACCGGATCATGATAGAGCTGGTACAGGAACGCTAGATATCTAGGGGTCAAAGATTCACATATGAAAAATCGAGCATTAGTACATGAAATATTTAATTCGTTAACTCAATAAACCACAAAATACATGAATTACCCATACTTTACCTTATGACCTTATTACTAGAAATTGGTAGCGTTCTTGTCATTCACTCAAGCTTTAGGTAGGTCCAAAAAGGTATAGGTGAAGAGTAAAATAGGGTAATGAGAATGTCAATTTCAAGTATCAACATTCCCCCGTGCCAAAATCATTGCATGTCCTCATGCAACCGAAAACAGAACCCAAAATTTTCAAAACTTGAGACTGTGTTCTTTACTTGGGTGGATCAATGATATTGATGGTTGAAGCCTCTTCTCTTAGCTCCCTTTTGATGACCCTAACATATTGTAGGAGTCGTAATACCTTCTTGATCTTGTTAGAGGTCTCCTCATGTTCGTCTTGAATTTGTTGGCTGGTTGCTTTCAACTGCTCATTTTCCTTCTTGATATATCTATCCAAGAGTTGATATTCCTTTACTTCCTGTTGGAGTTCCTAATTTTGTTTTTGTAATTCCCCAATCCTTTTCTTCATTTGTTCTTTTGTCAATTTCTTTGTTGATTCTACCATTGTTGGTTGGGTGCACTCCCTTTCCTCGACTTCCTCCCTCATCCCACATAGAGTAATAGTGGCTTGCTCTTTGGTCAGACTAGGGATGTCATCTTGAATTGGTAGATCCTCAGAAGGGGAGGTAAGGTCAATTGGATCTTCCTGTGTATGAGGACTAGATATTGTTTTTCCCTTCTTTACCATGCTCCTTGTAGTTCTTTTGCTAGGAGGTATCGGATCAGGAATGCTCACAAGCTTCCTTTTCCTCCTCTCTAATTGTGAAATGGTGACAGGGGGTTGTGCCACAAACTATTTACTCTTAGTTTCTGAGCTATGCTTCCTTTTCTTTATCATTTTACGATGGTCCTCTTTCTCAACTACCACCATTGAAGTTTCCTCTACTATTTTGTTTTTACCTTTTGATTCGGAGCTTTTAGAAGCCTTGTTGACTGTGGAAGAGGAACTTGCCTTTTCATGTTGGCTCACTTCCCTAGATGATGGTGGAGTTGTTTTATCCTTCTTACTCTTTTTCTCTTGGGGTTCTTTACTTTTCTTTTGAACATGCTAGGTTTCCTCCACAGATTTGTTTCCTGTGGGAAGGTGTTGTGTGATAAGGGTTTTCCAACTAATCATTTGTTTCCTAAGCTCATGCAAAACTAGCATTTTAATGAAACCTTGATGGTAGATGCTAGTCTTTTCTATTTTGGAGATGGATTTAACACCCCTTACCATTTTATTCAAACTCATCCATAGAAAATAGGGAAAATCAATTTCAGGGCCTCCTTCAAAATGAAATAGGAGCCTAAGGTGATAAATGAAAGTCACGGCATACCTGCCTTCACAGGTGACAAATCGTTGAAGACTGGTAATCATTGGATGGTATTCTTCTTTGATGTAGTTTCTAGGGATCCCTTTCTTCCAGTCGGGGTGCTGATGATCTGCCTTCAAGAATTGTTGGCACGTCTCTTTGTTAATTCCCACACCTTTGAAGTATTTAGCACCTCTGTTAGGCAGTCCCGTAACCTCCCTTATGATTGCTTCATTAATTATCAATTGTAGATTGCCTATACGTGCCGTCTCTCCATCATAACCTTGTATAAATTCTTGAGATATCTTCTCGTTCCAGCCTGTAAACTTTTCCAGAAATGGTATCCACCCTAATCTGGCATATTTTTCTTGGCATAATTGGTATTCCTCGGTTTCCCTATAAATTTGGAAAACCAGTTCGTGTTTCGTAACGACCATCGTTATAAGTTGAGAAAAGGATTGGGCTTTTAGCACAAGGATTTAGTGAATTGATGGAGGGTTTGGTACCAGAAAGGAGCAGGCTCGGAACTGGAGAGAAGCTCATGACAGGGGGAAGTATGGTGATGGTGTTGCGAATGGTAAGTTTAAGTGAGGGTGCTTGCAAGGAAAATTATGACCAAATGAGGCTTATCTAGATGGCTTCACCACCAGATAAGCCATTTCATATCTACCCGTTACTGTAATGATGAGGATAAGATGTTGGGTGTTCAAGGCATCATTTTGAGATAGGTGATTGGAAGTTTGGATGGTGAAAGTAATGTTGGATCGTGGTTCATGGTATAAGATGGGTTCGTGAATTTGCTTGAGGATGAAATATATTCGTGGCTTGTCATTGCTATGCAAGCTTCATTTTTTGATATGATTTTTGCTTTTAACCATGTTCAAGAGTTATGAGAGGATTAATTCGGTTTAGGCATATAGGTATGAGGGATAGGCGCATGGGTTTAGTACTAAGGTCGTAGGATTTAGTATAGCTTTTCATATTTATTGTAGTTTTATGAGCATAGGAAAATAAATACCATTTTACCTTTTCTTTCACCTTTGTATGATCGATGCCCATAGTATGTGTGATTGCTTGTAAATTGTCAAAATTCATCTTTTTAGACCGAAGCTTCTTGAAAACTTGGTACGGGAATGTCCTGTACTTCTGATGTGTGTATCTTCTTTTGTATTTGGTTCGACAGAGTGATCATGTAAGTCTAGAAAAGAGTTCTGAAGGGGGCTCTTTGACCTTCCCCCATGCCAAAGATGTTGTATCTCTGTAGGCAAGAAGATTCAATCAATTTATATCATAATGGAGAAAGATGATAAGAGAAAAATAAACCAATCAAATGATAGAAGTACAACTTATCATATGATCTCAAAAAATGAAATTGCCCTACTTTTAATGTATTATTGACAGAGGTAGTTTTCATCGGTGAAACAGGGGAATACATATATGTTTGCATCTCATGCCAAAAATGAAATTGCCCTTCTTTTAATGAAGTATTGACAGAGGTAGCATTCAGCAGTGAAATAGGGGAATATATATGTTTTCCAGAAGAACAGATCCCACCTAACTTGCTTCAAAGATTTACTATCATTGGTTGTTATAGATAAATTTCACAATATGAGTAGATTAGGCTCCCTAGTTAGGGCTCCACTCTTAAGAAGTTTCCTTCTTAGATAGTGTAGGCTTTAGATGTCAGACCGGTAAGTTGACTTAGGGTGATTCTCAAATGGACATTTGCTTGGAGAATTATATTGCTAATTCATCTGGGATTTTGTATCTCATGAAAGCCAATAATGACTTTTTGTTTTAGATGGAAAAAAGTGGATTTTTCAATCAGACAAGTATAGATGAGACATGTTTCAACCAGAACCCACTGCCAGCAAGCCTGTTCAGTACTCTGGTGGGGTAGTTGTGATAATTAGTGAGAGGTGCCTTCCCCAGGCAGAATGCCCCATTGCCAACAGGCTTGTTCAGTACCCTGATGGGTTTTCCTATTCATACCACAGACCGGTACCCACTGCCATCAGACATGTTCAGTATCCCGGCAGGTTAGTCTCTTAAACCCTTTTTCCATCAGAGGCTTCTTGTCCATAGTCACCTATTTTGGTTTGTATTAAAGAGTGCTTTGCACGGTGACAGGGGAGGCTCGTCTGAAAACCTTTTTACAGGGTAGGATGGTATTGGGTTGGAAGGCATATACTCTTCTTTTGTATGTCTTTTAAATATTTGTCCGAAGGAAAAATAAAATTTTATGCACATTGTTTCTTTCGAGTGATCCAGATGTATAATTTTGTCTGAAGTTGTCCATAAGAGAATGACCTAAAGTTTCCTTGGGGTACTGGTACATCCTCTACCATAAAAGTTTTGGTAGTGTGCCCATGGTAGAGAGTGTTCATATACTCATATGTTACTCTTTAATAAGATAATCCAATGAATACTATTGAAATCTGGTTAGGGTGAGATAGTTGCTTATAGGCTAATATATTTTTTTCCTTTAAATCATGTTGAAATGTTGGGTAAAGGAAACTTCTAGTATTTAAAGTGGATTATGGTTCTTTGAGCAATCATAGGTAAAGATTGTGTCCCTCTTTTTAGTTTGTTTTTAAGCAACATAACCAAAAGAAATTAAAGTTCTTCTCAGCAACAGAACCAAAAGAAATTGAAATACTTCTCAGCAACAAGACCAAAAGAAATTAAAGTTCTTCTCAGCAACAGAACCAAAAGAAATTAAAATACTTCCCTTTTAGTTGTCAACAGAAGGGTTGCCATTTGATAGTGTTTTTGGTTTCGTGGTTCCATCTTAAGTGGTTGTTGCATGTCTTCATACTTTAGATTAATTGACATAAGTTTTTAAAATATGCTTTGTCAATATGTCTTGATAGTACTGTAGAAGGAGAGACTCTGGTACCAGAATGGTACTGGACCAGAACAAGATTTCTAGTACCAAAACAGAACAGAATATTGTTGATGCCTACAACTGATATTTAGCAAATTCATGAAGGATCAAATAGATTATTAAAAATTTGCTTACGAAAGAAAAGAAAATTTGCGAAAGTAAAACAAAAGGAGGTAAGGGTCTTTTGTTACCTTCAGCTTATTAAAAAAATTCGATGCACACCTATGTACAAAAAGTTTCAAATAAACCAATCAATCAATGTGGGTCAGTAGGAGGATCTCCTTCCTTACTGATCATCTGCATGTCTGAATTCCGTAGTATACGAGTCAGGAATTCTTCTTTTGACAGAGGTTTGTTGTAAACTCGCAATTGGTGACCATTCACAAGTAGTGGTGTCTATTGTTCATCAATTGTATTTATCCTGATTGAACCATTATCGTAGATAGTGTCAATTTCGTAAGGTCCCATCCAACGGGTGGTTAACTTACCTTTGAAGTTCTTGAATCTGCTGTCATACAATAGGGCCCAATATTCTTGTTGAAATTTTTTCTTTTTGAGATACTTGTCATGCCATTTTGTTCTCTGTTCTTGAATGAGGGTAGTCCCTTGAAGTGCTTCCTGCCTGGTTTCATCCAACTCATTAAGCTACAAGAGTCTTTGTTGTTGGGCTTCATCCAAGTTCATTCCAACTTGTACTGCAGTCCTGAAGGTTTTGATTTGAAATTCTATGGGGAGAAGCACCTACTTCCCATACACTAACTCATAGGGTATATGTCTCGTTGTATTCCTCCAGGTGATTCTATAAGCCCATAAGGCTTCTAATAATCTATCAGCCCAATCCTTATGGTACAACTGTATTGTTTTGGTAAGAATGGACTCAATAACTTTGTTGGTGGATTCTACTTATCCATTTTCTTGTGGATGATAGGGTGTAGATTTCCCGTGTTTGATTTGGTACTGTTCTGTAACAGCTTTGACTAGATGAGAGGTAAATTGGGTTCCTTGATCAATCACAATTTCTCGCGGTACACCAAATATAGTAAAGATATCATTAAAAAGGAAATCTACCACTGATTATTCACTGGCAGCCGGTAAAGCCTTTGCTTCAACCCATTTAGTCACATAGTCAGTGCATACAGGTATATACTTTTTCTTTTTAGATGCAGGGTTAATGGGCCCTACAAAATCTAATGCCCAATTATCGAATGGTTCAATGACTATTTGGGCTTGAAGTGGAATTTGGTCTCGTGCAGTAGGCTTACCCATTCGTTGACATTCATCACAATTGGATACATAGGTTTTAGCATCTCTGAAAATATGAGGCCAGTAGTAACCTGATTGCAAAACTTTGTAAGCAATCCTTTTATCTGCGAAGTATCCTCCACAGGGGCCATCATGGCAGGCTTGTAAAATATCATGAATTTCATCTTCCCTTACACATCTCCTGATCACCAAATCTGGTCCTTTTTTGTAGAGGCAATCATCATGCCCATGTAATTTGCACTTAGTTGAATTACTTTCTATTTTTCTCTAGGAGACAGTTTCTGAGGCATCTTCCATGTCACAAGGTAGTTAGCAACATTTGCATACCACGGAGTGAATGTAGAAATAGCAAATAAATTTTCATCAGGAAAGGTATCTTCTACTGGTGCATTATCTCCCAGGTGAATCATTCTAGATAAGAAATCAGCCACAAGATTATCTTTACCAGGTCTATCAATAATATTGATCTTAAACTCTTGTAATAATAAAAGCCATCTTGTAACTCTAGGATTTGTTACAGGTTTGTTCATTAAGAATCAGATGGTTGAATGATCAGTGTGTACAAAAGATTGATACCCTGTAATATAGTGTCTAAATTTATTGATAGCATGGACTACAACTAGCAATTCCTTTTATGTGACCGTATAATTAACTTCAGCTGGAGACAGATTTTTACTGACAAAGTAAATAGCATAGGGAATTTGGTTTTCTCTTTGTCCAAGGACTTCCCCAAGGGCTGTGTCTGAGGCATCGGTACAAATATGAAAAGGAAGGGACCAATTTGGTCCTCTTAATATAGGGGTAGTTGACAATTTTTGTTTTAGAATTTCAAAATATATTTGGCATTCATCATCCCACTTAAATTCAACTTCTTTGGATAATAATTTAAATAGAGGGGTAGCTAGGCTTGTAAAATTCGGAATGAATCTTCTATAGTATCCAACATGTCCTAAAAAGCTGCGGACTTCCTTTCTTGAGGAAGGTGTTCTGATTTGTGTGATGATATAAATCTTTGCCGGATCAACTCTCATGCCAGAACGGGAAAAGTGATGTCCCAAAACAATACCTTCAATGAGCATCATTTTTTATTTTTCATTACTTAAGGAAAGGTTAGTTTCCTTACACCTAATCAAGACTTTTTCTAAACTGGCCAATGCTTCCTGGAAGTCTTGTTCATGGACTATAAAGTCATCCATGTAGACTTCCACACAATCATTGGTCAAGTCAGAGAAAATGGCTAGGACAACTCTTTGAAAAGTGGTTGGGGCATTGCAAAGTCCGAAAGGGAGCACCCTATAAGCATATGTGCCCCAAGGGAAGGTGAAAGTGGTATTTTCCTGGTCTTCGGGTGCTATTTGTATTTGGTTGTAACCACTAAACCCATCCAAGAATGAAAAATACTTCTTTCCATACAGGGTATCCAACACCTGATCAATAAATGGTAAGGGAAAGTAATCCCTATGGGTGGATTTGTTTAACTACTGGAAGTCTACACATATCCTCCACTTACGATTTTTCTTGGGAACTATGACAAGTGGAGATACCCATTGACTATTTGAAATGGGGTATATGAGATTGGCTTGAAGAAGTTTTTGCAATTCCTCTTTTACAATATCTTTAAGGGCTGGATTCATCCTTCGTTGAGGTTGTCTGACTGGTCTGATTTGGTCATTAGTGTAGATATGATGTGTGCATGTGTCAGGGTGAATGTCTTTCATGTCTACATAATCCCATGCAAAGGCATCAAATTGTCTTTGGAGCATTTCAATCACTTGTATCATTTGTTCTGGTTCCAAACTAGAGTTGATATACAAGGGTTTTCCTGGGATGATCTCAACAAGTTCGGTAGTTTCTTCCTTATCTGAGGGGTTTGGTGATAAAGTGTATAATTGAGTGATATCAGGGTGCCAAGTTTGTTGAAATTCAGAACTAAAAATATGTGACAATTCTGCAAAAGACCTTGGGTATTCAATGCAATTTGTGTCAACCAAAAATAAGCTTAAGACTTGTTCATTTGATTGTTCTTGTATTCCTCTTACTTGTTCAAGTGTTAATAGAGGTCTGATGCAATCTTCCTCTCCATAAGGGTTTTCTAACCAAATAGGCATTTCTTGTGTTGGTTGGGCAGGAGGGAAGAGAACAAGTTTTTGGCTATGTGTGCCATTGGATATAGTCATCTCACCATACCAGCAACTGATAAAGGCATTTGTTGTGGCTAGCCAAGGGCGGCCAAGAACCACATGGTGTCCTGGTTTGGAGGATGATTTAGAATAGATGACTAAGAAATCTACAGGATATTCCCAAGAAGCGAGGGTGACTGTGACATCATCTAGACTTCCTGCAGGGCTAATGACTGATTTATCTGCCAACTTGATCATGGTTTGGGTTGGTCTTAGATGATTGATTTGGAGCTTCTGCATAGTGTCAAAAGGCATTACATTTATAGTTGCACCTAGATCAATGAGTGTATTTGGTAGAGAAATGCCATTAAATTCAATAGTGACAACTAGGTTTCCAGGATCATTATATTTGTATGGCATTTTAGAAATGAATTCAAATAATTGTCCCACTACCTGAACAAGAGGAGGTTCCTTCTTCTTTCTTCTTGGTTTATTAATGCAAAGATCCCTTATAATTTTGGCGTAAATAGGGATATCCTTAATGGCTTGTAGTAGAGGTATTTTTATGCACACATTTCGTAATTCATCTTCTATATCTTTGTGCAAGGGTGGTTCAGATTTCTTCACTAACAGTCTTTCAGGGTAAGGTGGAAGATTAATTTTTTGGGGTACTCGTACAGGCTGAGAAGTGATTGGGATAGGAGGAGAGGCCTCTTCTTCTGCAGGGGTGGTTTGAGTGTTTTCTTCCTCAGAATGATTATCATTTTCTTCCTGAATTATTACTGTAGGATTTGATTGGTTTACAACTTTCCCTGATCATAGTTGAATTTCATAGGTGGGAAAGGTTTGAACTTCTGTATTCTGTACAGGGTGGGTGGGTCGATTATTGGGATTAGGGATTGGCTGGGCAGGGATTGTTGTTGGTCTCGGAGGATTGTGGGCATCTTGGTTTTGTGGTTGTTGATTGGGATTTATAGATACTTGTTGCTGCTGATTAGGATTCAAGGAGGTTGTAAATTGGTGTTGTATAGGAGGTGGGAGTAAAGATTGCATATATGGTGGGTTGAATCCAGGTAGTAATTGGGAAATGTTTGCAGGGTACTGTGGATATGTAGGGTAAGAGGGATTTCCATACATAGGTCCCCTCCGACTTTGTTGCCAAGGCTGAGTTTGCTGAGGTCTCCATTATGGATAAGTCATTGGGGAAGGACCCCATTGTTGTTGTTGATATTATGTATTAGGATCATAAAATGTATTGGGATTTTGGGCTCTCCAAGGTCTTCTAGAAGGGTATGGATATTCTTGTGAGACTCCCCCTCCCCTATACATGGCTTGTAGTTCAAGCAAGTTTGGACACTCAGATGTGGGGTGTTCTAGTGTACACAAACTGTAGATTTCTATGACATTTAATGGGCATTATTTCTCGTTGTTGTGCTTCTTTCGGCATCTATGATATAATATTGCTAAATCATCTTATTCTTGTTTCTTTTTCAGTTTCAGAATATCTAACTGGTTACTTATTGTGCTCAAGATGTATGTTTTAAAGTTCTCCAATGAGTTTCCTAATTCAGTTCTGGTGACAGTCCCTGAACTTTGTTTTGTATTTCTGCTAAAAGGGTCTATTGGTCCTTTGCTTGTTTTAGCTTGTCCTCTTGAGTATCTCCTACAGTAATCTGCAATTTCTGAAAAAGGTTTTTGGTGTACATCTCCTGAACTCAACAAGTTTAAAACTTCTATGCAATCATCCATAAGACCTTTCAAGAATACAGTTCTTACTACAGCTGGGTATGAGGTGAATAGCTTTGACTTTTGATAGTTGTATAAGAACCTTTCTAAGTAGTCTTCAGGACTTTCATCTTCTGTTTGATGCATTTTAAAGATGTCATTTTTAACATTATCCTTACAATAGTCTTGGTATTTTCATAAAAATG